>SNVD02012039.1:0-62990 GCA_013180625.2 Boswellia sacra
GGGTCTAGGGACTAATTCTCAAACTAGATTTCTCTCAAATTGGTTCAATTCTTCTTGCATAGCCAAAATCCAACTTTCATCATTTTCGGCTTCTTTAAAGATTTTGGTTCAAATTGAGAGACAAAAGCAAAATGATTACAAAAGTTCTTAAAAGAAGATCTAGTTTTCATACATTGTGATGGTTCAACAATAATGAGATCTTTAGGGTGAGCTTTTGCATACCTCCATTCCTTTGGTAATTCTTGGGAAGAATCATTTACGTCCTCAAGCTTTTCTTGTTGAAGTTGTAATTCATCTTGGCTCTTTTCATCAAGCCTTGATTCCTTGATTTGCCTTTCTACCTCAACAATATCATCATCTAAATTCTTTGAAGAAATAACATTAGTTTCATCAAATTCAACATGCATAGATTCTTCAATAGTAAGAGTCTTTTTGTTAAAACTCTATATGCTTTACTATGGTTGGAGTAGCCAACAAAAATTCCAACATCGGCTTTTGCATCAAATTTTCCAAGGTTATCCTTAGTGTTTAAAATAAAACATTTACATCCAAAAACTTTTAAAAAATCCAATGTTGGGTTTTCTTCCTTTCCAAAGTTCATAAGGAGTTTTCTTTATTAAAGCTCTAATATGGACTCTATTGATTATAAAGCATGCGGTATTAACGGCTTCGGCCCAAAAATATTTTTGGCAAATTATTTTCAAGTAACATGGTCCTAGCCATTTCTTGGATAGTCCTATTTTTCCTCTCAACAACACCATTTTGTTGTGGAGTTCTAGGTGAGGAAAAATTATGTTCAAAACCATTTTCATCACAAAGATTTTCAAATGCAACATTGTCTACTTCACCACCATGATCACTGCTAATGGACACAATAGAATATCCTTTTTGCAAATTTTGAAAAAGCTTGTATGGCCTCATTTTTAGTTTTCAAGAATAATACCCAAGTGAATCTTGAATAATCATCCACAATAACAAAAATATAATACTTTCCACCAAGGCTTTGAGTTCTTGATGGTCCAAATAAATCCAAATGAAGTAATTGTAGAGGTTTATTTGTTGAAATAATTTCTTTTGTTTAAAAGAAGTTCTCACTTGTTTTCCAAATTGACAAGCATCACAAATCTTATCCTTTTCAAATTTTATTTTTGGAAGACCATCAACTAAATCATTTTTAGAAATTTTTGAAATTGTGTCCATGCTAGCATGACCTAACCTTCTATGCCGTAACCAAGCATCATGATTAACAATGAAACAATTTTCTACAAGATCATTAACATCAATATCAATTGTATAAATATTACCACATCTATTACCAACAAATAATGTCTTATTGTTACTAACATCCTTAATCACACATCTATTAGGCTTAAAAGTAATAAAATATCCCTTATCACACAATTGACTAATGCTAATCAAATCATGTTTTAAACCATGAACAAGCAAAACATCTTTAATAATAGGTGAAGAAGGGTTACCAATATCACCATGTCCGATTACCCTTCCTTTGGCATTATCACCGAAGGTCACATATCCTCCTTTCTTCATGATTAATCTTGAGAACTTGGAGGCATCTCCGGTCATATGCCTTGAGCATCCACTATCTAAGTACCACTTGTGTTTGCCACTTCTTTGTTTCTATAATCAATATTCAAAGAGAGACTTTTTGGTACCCAAATGTTTTTGGGTCCTTGGGGGTTAGTTATGGTACTTTTTGGAATCCATATTTGTTTCAAATTAGGATTTCTCTTAATGTAACAAGAATACACTTTGTGTCCCTTTCTTCCACAATAAGTACATAAATGATTAGGATTATTCCCAGAAGATGTATGAACAAAATAGTTTTTAAAATACTTTTGATTTTTATGAGTTTTATATCCTAACCCTCTTTTATCAAAAACACACCTTTGGTTTTGTAACATAGAATTCAAATTTTTTGTACTTTTAGTAAAACTATCAACAATATTTCTTAAGTCATTATTTTCTTTTTCAAAATAGCATTTTCTTTCTCCAATTTATCAAAATCCTTTTGTTTTAAAATGTCATTTTCAGTTTTTAATAAATGTATTTGATTTTCCAAACTTTCAAAATCTTTTTGCTTTAAAATTTCATTTTCATTTTCTAAAGCTTCATTTATTTCCATCAACTCTTCTAATTGAGATAACATGATTTTTGACTTCTTTTTGAAAGCATTGATTTTTGAATTTTGCTTATTAACTTGCACATGTAAATTTTGGAATGCTTCAAGTAATTCATCATATGAAAGTTTAGGATCATAGTTTAGAATACTTACCTCATCTTCTCTTAAAGCCATAAAGCATATGTTTGCCACTTCGCAATCTTCTTCATTCTTTTTCAAGGTGATTTCATGAGTCATGAGAGAACCCATAAGTTCTTCTAATGGTAGTTTGGTAAGGTCCTTTGCTTCTTGAATTGCCGTCACCTTTGGCTCCCAAGATTTTGATAGACACCTAAGAATCTTTCTCACCATTTCAACATTAGAATAAGATTTACCAAGAGATTTCAAACCATTGACAATATCCGTAAATCTAGTAAACATTTCAGAAATTGATTCATCCGATTTCATCTTAAAAAGCTCATAACTATGAACTAGCATACTAATTTTGGATTCTTTAACTTGACTAGTTCCTTCATGAGTTACTTCAAGTGTGTGCCATATTTCTTGTGCCGTAGAACAAGTAGATATTCTATTAAACTCATTTCTATCTAGAGCACAATACAACACATTCATAGCTTTAGCATTCAAACTCAATTTCTTTTTATCATCTTCACTAAACTCTTTAGGTTCTTTAAGCATGCATTCCCCATTTTCAATTTTGGTAGGAACAAAAGGTCCTTCCAAAACAATAGACCACAAATCATAATCAAAAGATTTCAAGAAAATACTCATTCTAGTTTTCCAATAAGAGTAATCACTTCCATTAAAAAATGGAGGTCTAGAGATAGAAAGTCCCTCAACATATGAAGTTGAATTAAAAGTTGCCATAGCTCAAAAATCGATTAAGATTTTAAAAAAAATTGAGCAACCTTGCTCTAATACCACTTGTTGACCCAGGTATGGCAACCCAAGAGGGGGGGTGAATTGGGTTTTTATTTATAAAAACGGATTTAGAAAACTTTTCTTGAAAGATCAAAATTATTTAAATCTTTCTTTAAGAACAAAGGTGAAGAAGATGAAAATAGAATGCAATCAAGAGAATGGAATAAAGAACAATCACAAGTGCAAGTAAATGTAAAGAGATAGGGATAGAGAGAGTGCAAACTCAATTACGTGGTTCGGCAAACCTTGCCTACGTCCACGGGCTCCTAGCTCCACGAGCTAAGCTTTCCACTAAGTTGTAGAAATCTTTACAACTTGCTTGATGAGCAACCTCAACCAAGACTTTTTCCTTCAACTCTTGATAACACCACACCAAGAGTTCTTCTTGATGAACTTCTTGATGAACCTCACCAAGGCAACTTCCTTCAACCCTTGATAACACCACACCAAGAGTTCTTCTTGATGAACAACCTCACCAAGCAACTTCGAGTTTTTCTTGATGAACAAACTCACCAAAGAAAGAGTTCTCTCAAGGATAACTTTTATCCTTTACAAGAAGATCTCACTCTCACCACAATACAAGAACAAAGAAAATTTTTACAACAAAAGTATAACTCTCTTCAAAGAGTAGATAAAGAATATAAAAGCTCTCTAGACTTGATATTTCTCTTGTTTTTTTTGCTTGATAAATTGCTTCTCTTGCACTTGTTGAATGCATGGGAGAATGGCTCCTTTTATAGGCAAATGAGATGAACTTAATCAAGTGAAGACACCATCTCCAAATTTTCTGCCCACCATAAAAACTGTAAACTTGTCTGCCATTTTTGTCAATGTTTCGTTTGAAATTTGAAAATATCCAAAACATAAAAGATCTGTACATTTGAATAAGATTTCCAACGCATCAATAATCAAGTCATTTGGATATCTGTCACTCAAGATATGGCCAAAACACCATTCGATGCTCATGTGACTTGATTTTTCTTTCTTGTGTCAATCCACCAAATTGAATGATAATTCTGTCAGCCTTCTGTTTGAAATTTGAATTTATTCAAAACATAAAAGATCTGATATTTGAATAAGCTTTCCAAAACATTAAGAATCAAAGCATTTGGATATCTCTATCTTAATATATGGCCAAAACACCATTCAGTGCTCATGTGAGTTGATTTTTCTTCTCTGTGTCAGTCCACCGAATTGCATGTCAATTATGCCGGCCTTCTGTTTGAAATTTGAATTTTTTCAAAACATATGAAATGTTCTTCATTAAGTTATCTTTCCAATGCCATAAGAATCAAGTCATTTTGATTTTTCTAGCTCAAGATATGTCCAAAGGAGTATTCGGTGCTCATGTCAGCTGCTTCCATTTGTCTTTCAACTTGCATGATGATTTGGACAACCTTGCACTTGAAATTTGAATTTCATTAAAACATATGAAATGTTATAAATTGAGTAAGCTTTCCAAAGGCTCAAGAATCACGTCATTTGGATATTTGTAGAGATATATATGACCAATTGATTGAACATTGCTCATGTGTCACATTCCTTGAGTCAATCCTTGTTCTTAAACTTTGGTGCCTTTAACATGTAGTCTTCTCCTTAGCTTCAACACTTCATTTTAATAAGCCTCTTCTTGATTTTAAAATTATTTCAATGATCTTACTATTGTACATAAATAAACATGTTAGTAAATCTCAATTAATCAATGTGTATTGTTATCATCAAAATTATCATGTAGCCTTAGGGCTAACATGTTGTACGCTACAAGAAAAATGAGAATAGATGACTGACACTTTATGACAAAAATCATTATATCATAAAAAGGTGATGGAGTCGTGATAGAATTATGATTTATTAGACACTTAATGATGTACTTGTGATATATTTTTATCTATCAAGAATTGGTGATAGACTAGTGATAGAAATTAACTCTATCAAAACATTTATGATAGAAATTTTTTATTGACCGCGTTTGACCAAATTTTAAATTAATATTTTATTTAAAAAACTCAGTAAATGCCTTAAAAAAAACCTAGAGTGAATTACTTTTCATTTTACTCCAACAAAACTTTCCCCCCACACCATCCATTTCAACCCCAATATATTTTTTTCTTTATTCTTATTGCCTTTATCTTTTGCATTTTCACTACAACGAAAATTAGCTCTATTCATTATTTTTTTTAACAATTTAAAAAATACTTGTCTCATTTACACACACACACATATACATACATGATAAAAGATAAATACTATTTTATCAATGTTTATTTTCATTCTTTTATTTCTCACGCTTTCCCTCTTGACATGTGATTTTACTTTTCTTAGAACCTAAAAGAACAAGTAAATTACCTATTCTGATTAGGGTTATTAAGTGTTACTCTTTTTTCTTCATGTCATCACTACAAGAAAAATGGGATACAGCAACATGACGTTCGCAACGTGCATTGTTTGCACGTTGCAAAAGCCCTTTATTGACAACGTGCGCTCCATGCACGTTGCAAAAAATGATTTTCAGCAACATGCAACATATGCACGTTGCAAAAAGTGTTGAATTTAGCAATGTGCATATGCTGCACGTTGCGAAAAGTTTTGCTCTTATGAATTTAATTTTTAATAATTAAATATTAAAATCAAGAAAATGTAATTTTTATATTAGTAACTTAAAAAAGTCTTCTTAAACTATTAAAAGATAATTAAAATTACTTTGAATTTTAAATGTTATGGAAAATTATTTTAAATGTTATGGAAAATTACACTAATTGAGTAATTTCATATTTTGAAATTAAATAAAATTAAAAATTAAAAATATAAGAATATTAATTAAATAATATAATTGTATGTTTAAATATAAATTTAAATATTTTTAACAATATTTAAATAAAAAGATAATATTATTTTCTATATAAAATAATGATTTTTAAATATAAATTTTTTAACGTCCAAATTGTATGAAATAAATTAAATTATTTTACAATGAAATCACATCATATTTTTTTTTTTGTAAAATTAAGAAAGTAAAAATATCAAATTAAATTTTATTTTGAAATAATATAACTAGTACAAAGAAGAAAAGGACACACTTATAATAAACTTTTTTATCAAGAAAAGGGACAGCTATTTCTAATACAAGAATTACTAAAACTGCGTTGTTTTGATACTTTTTTTTTATAAAGAAAGAGAAACGATGTCGTTTTGGCTAAAAATAGGGCTACATACAAAATGAAGATTGATCTTCTCTTTTTTGTTGTCTGCCGCATCCACCATCTCCATCAGTTTCTTCCATTCGACTAAATTCTCTTTCTTTCCTCCATCGCGTCTCCATACCCCTGCTGTTTCAATGACTTTGTTAATTAGCCTCCTGCCCACTCACTACAAAATACGCACTCTTCTCTCTCTCGCTATCTGGTTTTTAATTTAAAAATCTGAGACAAGTTTTCTATTCGTAAAATTTTTAGATTTCGATCTTACATTTGCTTGAGAGAAATGGCACAGGTTAGCATTCATAGAGCTGTGAGCTTTTTTTTAATTTTTACCTTGGTGTTGGTTCTCATGGTGATGGCAGTGCATGAGGGTATTGGCGCCGTCACTGAGTATGGATGCTGGAGCTACAGTGCCGATGATGGCTTCCAAAGAGACTTGAGGTGAGTTGACTAAGTTGAGTAGATCTAAGCTCCGATATATATATATATATATATATATATATATATATATATATATATTATGTTATTATTATTGTTATTATTTTATTTTCCTGTTATTATTTTTTGTGTGAGTGGAGATAATGTCTTCATTATTTGTGTGAGTAGGAAGTCATCTATAGGGAGGCCGAGAGGTGGAGTGTTAGAATTGGTTAAAGAGGAGATGAATTTGATGCCTGATGTAGAAATCGGAGATGACTTTTTCACTTAGATTCCTTTTCAAGTACTTCAACGCTAATCTCTCTCTCTCTCTCTTTTAGAACTTATTTGCTTAAATTATTGTTTGATTGCAGCCTTGTGAATGATAACTTATTACAGATTGTTTAATGTTTCTATAGCCTTATGATTTGAATGATAACTGGTTTATTGTTGCTACACAAATTAAAGGAGTTTTGAACTGATTTTGAAGCAACTTGTTCAGAGATTCAGTTAAAAAAAAAAACTAAAAATAATGACTTTTTACAAGAATAAAATGTCGATTTGAATTACTTAGTTTAATTTAAGAAATGATGAAGATAATGTTATAATATGGTTAATAATATTGTTTTCTCATGATCAGTTTACTTTCAATATATTTATTGGCCTGCTTTTAAGATAAGACCGAATCTTCAGTGATATTTGAAGGATTTAAGATGTGAAGAATTGTGATATGGAGTTACTTAATAAAGTGAGGTGGTTGTAGTGGGCTTTGTTTGGACTTGCTGAACTTTTTGTAAAGTTATTTTAGATAATTTATGATTAATTTCTAATTGTGAAAGTGCATGCAAACCGGTTTACAAATTGATTAAAATGATCAATTGATTGTAAGTGACAGACATGAGTGCATACGTCCACCTTGCTTTGTTTGGCAATTCATGGAGACAAACTTAAGTGGCTGAATTATTTATTCATTACCAACTCCAATTATGGCTTCACTTTATGGCTAGCTCAATATAAACCATATTTAGTGGCTAGATAGAGGTGGCATCAACTGACAAATCACAACCTAAGATCAATCTCAACCTTTGATAAATGTGGTATGTACATTGCTAGTGAGAAAGCTTTATTTTTTATTTCTATTTGTTGGTTTTCTTTTCTTATGAAAGTACTAAGTATACTACTTATATATTCCAATTTCCTGCAAAATTAGGTTTAATATTTTGCTTCGCTTTATTTTTTTAACCAACCAAAATCATGCAGAGCAAAATATACTAGACATTAAACTTCCTGTACACCTTCTCACATGGGGCAAGATTTGGATGAAATTATTTTGTAAAGTTGAGAGTGGATTTGATTTCGTTGGAGAATGGAACAACTGTGGAAGTGAAGACGATTGCTACCACTTTGATTGAAGCTAATGTGCTTTAGGAGGACTTTGTGGGTTAGTATTCTTCAGTTCTGTTGTTGGATTCTTATAGATTGAATTGAATTAATTTCTTTGTTATGAGTCACTCTTGAATTGGATCTAAAATAGTGATTTTTGATGTGGGTATTGATTTGTTACCATGTTAAAGGGAAAAAGAAGATTTTTTTTTATGCAAATAGTATAAGTTCTTACTGCAGAATGAGTTGACATTGTAGAGAATTTATGATGTTAGGGTGTAAGTGTTTGTTATCCAGCTTTGTTGGTTTGGAAACTTTTTTGCTTGATGGTTGGAGTTGACATTGTAGATGTGGCCTTTTACCAAGTTTAGAGTATACATGATATACAGTATTATACTTATGATTTTGGGATCTGTTCATATTGTAGGTTCAGTTGCAGCATAAGATAAAACAAGAGGCAGAAAAATTTCGACAATGGAAGGCTTTTAGAGAAAAGGAATTGCTTCAGGTGATTAATTAACAACATTGTATTTTTCTATTTTTTAAATACTTTCAGTTGCACAAGGAATTGTAATTGTAGCTCAAAATTATGAAGTCCATTTTGTTTAGACAGATTTGTGCTGCTTGTGCTTTGGAAAATTTATTATGTGCTTAACGACACATTTTGAGGGATTGTTAATCAATGCTTAATTACATGTTCCAGCAAACAAGACCATATTTTTCTGTATTCTTTAAAGGAGATACTAAACCTTACCATAATTTTTAAGTAAAGTTAGCCTTTTCTTCTCCTTTCTTTATGTGCAGAAATAACTTTGTGTCTATAGAAACTTTTTTACTTTAAAATATGTATTTGTTTAAATTGAAAATGAGAGAAATTTAACTATTCAATCCTGAGTTTATATATATAGTGGATGAGATACATTTCTCTTTAATATGTTCCATGCTGCATTTCAGATCTTATCCAACTATTCTTTCGAGGGTTCCAGAAATTCTTATTCCTTAAGCAATTGTCAGTTTATTACCTTAGCTTTGTTTTTTAAATATTTCCGGAATTGCTTCAATGCTTTTTTGTCCTTCTAATGCCTCTTAATAATACTTGAACCATGTTGATATATCTATATTTACATGCATAATTTTTTATACTTCTGATTGCTGTGATGTTTGAAATTTCATTGACCAATAGAGCAGGCCTACTTTTATATTATATTTTTCATTTGCAAATATTCTTTTGGACCATTGCTCTTATTTTGATATCTGCTAAGCAGCTCAAGAAGGAAGGAGAAATGAATATGAATGACATAAACTTGGGCCATGAGTCAACGGCAGAAAATGGTGAGAGTTATGTCTTGCAATTGTTTTGTTATGAGAAGAAGAAGAAGAAAAATAAAAAAATAAAAATAAAAACCTCAGTTCCATACAATGAAATTAGAGATCCAACTTTTAGCATGGAAATTCTCAAAGGTGACACCACTAAGGGAGAGTAGAGGAAGCCTTTTCTACCAAAAAAAACTTAATCAAACCTAAGTTTTTACTTTGCATGACATGCCAATTCAATGTAACTTCTTCTCGTCCAATAGATGCAGCTACAGAAATTTGTAATGCTCCCAATCACTCATTCTTTTCTTGCAGTTTCTTCAAAGCAAGACCGAGGAGGCAGCAATGGGAGGAGTTTTGCAGGATATTTGCTGAAAATGGGAGGAGTCCTGTCGGGGATTTTGCTGAGAATACGGAAGGAGTTATGTTGGTTTAGCTAGTTAAATATAAAATATTTGCTCTCGGTTGCTGAAATTTGTCATGTGAACTTTAAATCTAATTTGGTTAGCTATGGTTTGTTGTTGCTTTTGGATTGAAATTAGAATCACAGTTTGTTGTTGATAATTGCTAATGGTTTAGCTTATTTATTGGTAATGATATACTTGATCCATAGAACTTGTTCTCTATATTGTTATGTGGATGTCATTAGTATAAGTGTTGTTGGACTCAATTGGATGTGCACTTTAATTTTTAGCTCATATTAAATTTGTAAATGAAATTTAGATACAAGAATGCATAAATTAAATTAAAAAAAAATCATAGTTCTATATAACTAAATTTAAATATTGTGACAAAAAAAATCAATCATAAATTATGTCACAAATAACATAATTTTCACATAAAAAATTAGCCATTAATTTTTGCGCAAAAATTTTCTGTCAAAATTAAATTTGAATTTAAAAAAAATCAATTTTTCTGCCAAAATATTTAAATTTAAAAAATTGATTTTCCGCCAAAGAAAATTGAAGAAATTAAAAATTAATTTCTTAGTGTGATAGACTTATGACATGCAAAAACTATCACAAACTTAATGACGTATTTTTTTTCTATCATGAATGAATGACAGTGACATAGACGACTGATAGATTTTCTATCATCCACTCCCGTTTATGACTGTTTATTCCCATCATCTATTCTCATTTTTCTTGTAGTGGTACCCAAGGCTGATGATGAATGAATCAAATCTCTTGTACCAACACCTTGGCGCCTGTTTTAAGCCGTACAGAGATTTGGTCAACCTGCAAACCATGTTCTCTTTTCCTTCTTTAACAAAACCTTCCGGTTGGAGCATATAAATTTCTTCTTCAAGTTCTCCATGAAGAAACGCAGTTTTTACATCTAACTGCTCTAAGTGTAAGTCAAAAGTAGCACACATAGCCAAGACTGCTCCAATTGTTGTAAGTCTTACCACAGGAGAGAATATCTCATTGAAATCAACTCCTTCTTTCTGAGCATATCCTTTACCACCAGTCTAGCATGATACCGCTCCACTTGATCATTCCCATCACGTTTGATCTTGTAGACCCATTTGTTTCCTATGGCTTTTCTTCCATGTGGTAGTGGCACAAGATCCCATGTCTTATTTTTGTCTAAAGCTTCCATCTCTTCATGCATTGCTGTCATCCATAGAGATGCATCAGAACTTTTTATAGCCTCCTGAAAGGTGGAAGGCTCCCCATCTTCTGTTAGGAGACAGTATGCAACATTGCTCGCCATCACATATTCTGAGTGCCAAGAAGGTTCCTTTCTTTCTCGAGTTGATCGACGGACTTCAGGTGCTTCAGACTCAACTGGTTCTAGATCATCATGTTCTGGTACTGCTTCAGAAGAAACTGTTTCTTCTTGTATTGATACAGTCTCAACATTTTTCTTCGTGCTATCACTTTCTTCACATTTAAACATGTCTTCTACAAAGACAACATCCCTGCTGATGATAATCTTATGGGCAGTAGGATCCCATAGGCGATACCCCTTTACTCCATCAGCATATCCCAAGAAGATACATTTCCTGGATTTTGGATCCAGCTTCGTTCTTTCTTGGTCATGATACATCACATAAGCAGGACATCCGAAAATATGAAGGGAGGAATAATCAGTTGGCTTACCAGTCCACATCTCCATAGGTGTCTTCATCTCAATTGCTGTTGATGGAGACCTATTTATCAAGTAACAGGCTGTAGTGGCTGCTTCTGCCCAAAATGTCTTGGGTAGACCCGCAGTCTTTAGTAATGCTCTCATTCTTTCTGCGAGAGTTCTATTCGTCCGCACTGCCACTCCATTTTGTTGTGGTGTGTAAGCAACTGTCTTCTACCGTTTCACACCTTCTTTACTACAAAATGTGTCAAATTCCTTGTTGCAGAATTCTCTCCCATTATCTGTCCTCAAACACTTGATCCTTTTTCCGGATTCAAGTTCCACCTATGCTTTGAAGGCTTTAAATACAGGAAATACATCTGACTTTTTCTTGATGACATATACCCAACATCACCTAGAATAATCATCCACAAACAATACAAAATAGTTTGCTCCTCCTAGGGACGTAACCGGTGATTCCCAAACATCAGAATGAATCAAGTCTAGGATGTTTTTACTCCTAGCAATAGATCTGCTAAAACTCAGTCTACTCTGCTTGCTAATAACACAATGCTCACAGAATGGTAAACTTACAGTTTTGATTCCAGGAAGTAGTTTTCGATCAGAGAGAATCTTCAAACCCTTTTCGGACATATGGCCAAGTCTTCGATGCCATATCATAGACAATTCTTCTCTAGAACTAGCAATCGCTGTTTCTGCCTCCTGAATAGTTTCTCCATGGAGCATGTATAGGTTAGCAGCAATCTTTTCTGCCTTCATCACCACAAGTGCGCCTCTAACAACCTTCATGATCCCATTTTTCGTATGGAACTCACATCCGAGGTCATCCAACTATCCCGTCGATAGCAAATTTTTCTTCAAGCCAATCACATGTCGTACATCTTGGATAGTACGAATCGTACCATCAAACATTTTTAATTTGACGGTTCCAATACCAGAGATTTTTAAGGCATGATCATCACCCATGTACACAGACCCTTCTGAGATAGGTTTATATTGATAGAACCAATTTCTTCTAGAAGTCATATGCCATGTTGCTGCTGAATCAATTAACCATATATCAGCAAACCTTTTTCTGCCTTCCACAACTGTTGTTGCCTCGCTGCACAAGATTTCGCCATTCCCTGAAGTACTTGCTACACAACCCTGAGATCCTGACGACTCAGATTCCTATCCTTTGCTGTTTCCCTCTCCATTCTTCTTAAGATGCCAGCACTCATTTTTTACGTGTCTTGCTTTCCATAATGGTAGCATTTAATAGATTTCCTTCCTTTAGATTTTCCCCTGTTCTGATTGTGACTCCCACTGGAACCACGTTCCCTTAATCTCCATCTGTTGGCGGATAAAGCCTCTGCTTGTTGAGAAGTCATTATTCTGTCTTCCTTGTTTTTACGTCTGCTTTCTTCTTCTAAGACAGCAGCCGCAACATCATTAAAGACTAGAGATGACTTCATTGAACCATTTGCCAAGTTGAGGATGAGATTGTCATATGAATCAGGTAAACTCTGAAGTAGAAGCTCAGCAGTTCCTTCTCTCCTATGTTATTCTCCATGGTTGAGAGCTGAGAGAATAACGTCTTCAAAGTGTTGATATGTTCAGTCACCGGAGTGGTTTCTGACATACGAAGAGTGTACAGCTTCCTTTTCAAGAAAATTTTGTTGTATAGAGATTTGGCTTCATACAAGCTTGTCAAAGTATCCCAAATCTCCTTTGCAGAGTTTAATTCTTGAATACTTGACAGTACTTCATCTGCAACTGCCAGATGTAGACTTGCCATCACATCACCATCTATCTTCTCCCATTCCTTTTCATCTTGCATATTTTCCGGTCTTCCATCAATTGCTTCAAGGCAATTTTCTTTTCTCAAGATAGCCTTTATTTTAATTTTTCATAGCCCAAAGTTGTTTCCATCAAACTTCTCTATCTTGAATTTGGCTGTCATTTGTCTTGCAGTGAACAGTATACCGTATATGTGAACAGTATCTTGAATAGTATCATATACATGAACAGTAATAGTATCCGTATACGTACACCACTGCTAAACAGTAACCAAGAATAGTAGTAAGTGCCGGTACGATTTAATATACACTAGGAAAGCTTCCAGGAAACACTGGAGGGGTCACAAGCGGTCCCACTTAAAACCCAGTCTCCTTAGACTCTTATCGTCTTTTTGACAAAGCTTTCCTAGACATGTATATAACCATACAAGTAACCACTCACTGTCCTAACCCTTGGCTCTGCCTTCGCAACCTTGCTCTGATACCACTGTTAGGAGATCGAACACTCCCATAGCAGCTCAGATAAAAGACAAGAAACAAATTGTTATATTAGAAATAACAAATTGGATGGCACTGCCCTCCACAATAAATAAAATAGACAACTTGGGCGGCTCAGCCTTACCACAGTAAATAAATTAAAGACAATAAAGAAAATAAAGGCACAAATATTTAACATGGTAAAACCCTCAATTTGAGGGAAACCTCCACGGGACAAGACCGAAAATATTTCACTATGAAGAAAAAATATTACAATCTCTCTCACAATTAGAATGGAGGAGATTACAGGGGAGAAAGAAGAGAAAAACTTAATACATAAGCTTGGTACAAGTGTAAGGGGAGGAGGAGGCTTTATTATATAGACTAGCCTCCCCACTTAGATTTTGTTTCCCACCGATGTGGGATTGGGTGAAAGGCAAAAATGCCTTCACCCACTTCACAAACTGCATGGATTTATTAATATAAAAATTGTTTAGCATCAGAAGCAATATGAAAGAAACACATTTCACAATCAAAGCAAAGAAACAAAGGCGATTATAAATATAATATATGGTCGTCAAGCTGATATTTAATATCTTTTCTCCCAACGATAACAATAGCGTTGTGGTGGCATGCGTTTATTCTGAGGTTGGTGTTCAGTTCGAGAGTCTCAGATGAGAAAGTACAGAGTGAAAGCGAGCCAAGATATGACCCGCCAGCTATGGGATCCAGTTTTGGTGGCTGCCGGCAAGTCATTCTTGGCTCGAACCTCAATCTCTATCTCTTCATGCAAGACACCTAGACAAGTGGCATTGGCCATCGACCTTATTGTCTCATGTCATCTAGTTATAAACATTTCTAATGACTGTAAACATATTTATAGGCAAAGAATAGTTAGTTGAAGATCAAGATTGTACATCTCGCGAATTTGAAGTTATCTAGAGAACATTCCAGACGAAAAAGTCTAATGCTATTGTCATAACATACAACCAACGGGTATCACTACACAACTTGCTGCTGTTCATGATTCTGGATTAATTCTCAAGGCAAAGAAATAGGATAAGGTTTTGACTCAAGTAATGGCATCCTTCCGGGCAAAATTGGTAGTTTTCTGGTTTCTTAGGAAATCGTTTCAATTAGAAACTTAGGTTAGTAAGGATTCCAATTATAGTATTTATGCTTATTTTTAGCCCATTAAGCTCCCTCATGTGTAAGAGTCTACATAGATAGCCTAAGATTCACATATCTTTTGCACCAGCAGCTATTCTGTTTGGTCTTTTTGACTCTAAAACAATGTTAGGAAATAACTTAATCTAAAAACTTAAACTTGCAAGTAAAAGTTTTAATTACGGTATCTAAATAAGTTATATTTAGCTCAATATGCTTTCATATGTGTAAATATCTTACCTTTCTTCTTTTTAGCTAATTATTTCTATTCATTGCTATAATATATGGTTCAAAGTTGCTTGTCATGTGCATTCAAGACATGACTATGTGAATCATAGAAAGGAAAACCATTGGAAAACTTTCTCTTCTTTCAATTTCCATGGTGCATATTTAAAGAAACTCATAAAATAATTAACTATATATAAGATGAAGAGAATTGTAAGTTTTGAAGCCACAAACTCAGTTATGTAAGACAAAACTAAAGCAGTAATGACAAATGTAAAAAACATCAAACTTGCACAAAGGAAATTTTATGTGGTTCGGCCAAACCACCCTACATCCAAGGGCAGCCAAGCTGCAATTCACTATAGTGATCACGTTAACGAGGACTAGGACTTTATAGTAGAATCACCACTCACCAACACCCATCTATACTATGTAAACAATGTTCTCACTCCAAGAACTCCATCCATAGCAAACCAACTTCTTAAAATTTGCTGCACTTCACTTCCCACAATTTGAGTCCCTCTCAAATTGTATTACAATGTCCCAAAGAGATAATCAATCCGTATTGATTATCACACTCATGATAATAGAGAAATAAAACCAAGCTAATCAAGAAAATCTCTCAATAAACCGTAAAAGCCTGCATAAAAGTTACTGGACTTAATCTAAAACTTTTCCTAAATAACACTTCATGTCCGATCGGCAAAGCAATCCTTATTGCATAAGGACTCTTCATGATCCTTTGGATATTAATGAATTATCTCGTATACCTTGAAGACTTTAGGAAAAGTAAATCACGTTAGGATATACAATACAAAATCACAATAATTATCTTTTCCTAAAGTGAGACAAAATAAAAACTTTCTAAGCACAAATTCATATCCTGGAGATATTATCTAGTTAAGTTGTATCAGTTAAAACAGGAAAGTAATAAAGCAAAAATATCACAAGTTTATTTTCTCTAAAATGCCAACACAACAATGCCGCATAGATTGAAATAGTCCACATGGCATTGTCCTAATAATCTCCCTCTTTGGCATTTTGTAAGAAAAACAACAAAGTATTATAATCTACACATAGTTAGTTAGAATAACATAATTGCAACAATGAAATAAAACTGAACTGCACTAAGACAGTTACAATATTATCTTGCAAAATAACTTGGTCAGTTAGCATTATCAAGTTTCATAAAGACCAAGCCAAAACAAACTAACCAAGCATAAAGCTAAGTTCAAAAACAAATCACACAGTAGCAAAAGTTATTGCTCCCTCTAAGTAGCTTCTCCCCCTAAAATCAAAACATAAAAGTCAATTACTACGCAAAAAGTTTAAATGTTTCATCCATGCATCACTAGGTTACACCATAAACATCTCTACTCCCCCTTTTTTCTACATAAAGTGCCAAAGATCACTACTTTTGATGTCGACTAGATCTCCTAGCAAAGAATCCTCCTTTTAGGAAGCCACCTCTTGTCCATGGTCATTGCTTGGTTGAAGGAGTAGGAGGAGTTAGAATCTGAGTAGATTACTTAGATGAGCAAGCAACGATTGCAACAAGTGTCTTTGTAATGTCTCTAGCCATTTCAACAATAATGATAGCAGGGATTTCTACCATTTGTAAAAGAGAAGTAACTGCTGCATTTGGAGGTGAATTGCCATTGGCAGCTAAAGCTGGTGTTGAATGTGAAGAAACTGTAGGAGACTGAATTAGAGATGAAGGATGTTCAGCTATAACAACATACATGGGAGTAATGGGAGTTATTGATGAAGCTAGAATGGAAGTTGAAATAGCTACAATAATTAAAATTACAGTAGAGGAGCTACTGAAGTGACTGGTTCTTGAGTTGTGGTAGTGACAACAGCAGTTGTAAAAACTAGAACAGGATCTACAGAAGTTAGAATGTCTTCAATAGGAAAAGAAACTGCTGGAGTTTCTTGTTGTGAAGGTGTAGTAGGAGAATGACTTGCAGGAACTCCAGAAGTTGAAGGACCTGCATAAGTTGGAGCTGATCTAGGTGAAGAGAATCTTGCAAAATGTTTCATGATAAAATCATAGTAAGCTTGAATCTTAGCATCATTCTCCTTTTAGTGCTCCACGAGGACTTATTGATTGGCTAAGTTTTGTTGCTATTACTACAAAACAGAAGCTAAACTGTTAGTAAAAAATTTTGCAATGTGTCCTGCATTGATTCCACAGAGTGCTTGATGGACATTCTCAGCCTTTTTGCAGGTGGTTGAATTTCTTCTTCTTCTTCTTCTTCGTCTGCTTCTTCCTTAGGGTACTCATTATTAGCATCTCTCTATTGATTTCTTACTCTTTTCATAAAACCACTTGTGATAGGTTTTGTTAGTGGCTTAATAACGTCATTAGATTCAATCTCAATGCCATTTTTCATCAAAATGCCCATGATAAGACATAGAAAAGGTAGTGTGAAGGAATGATTCTTAGCAGTAGCAATAATAGTATCAAACATCTAAAGACTTAAGTTGATGCTTTTGTTTTTGCCTAGATAGTACAAAAACTTGCCTTTATCATAGCCAATGGTAGTTGAATGAGATATAGGTGCCCAATTATACCTAGCAATTTTGTTCAAAATTCTATATCAATGTAACAATTGAGACTATGCAATCTACTCTTGTCCTTGGATTGAATGGCCAACAAGTGTTCTCCAAATAGTGCTCTTAGAAATATTCAATCAATGAATGACATACTCACATCCCCGATGTATCTCTAGATAGTCATTGACTGCATTAGGGGAGAAGTGAATGTCCTGAACTCTATAATAGACTAAGTGATATCTAACCTTAGAAGCATCATTACATCATCATCAATATTGGCATAAAACTCTCTAACTAAAGATGTAGCATAGAGTTGAAATTGGTTTACCAATTTTGTCCACCACCTATCTTGTAGAAGTGCATCGATTGCATATGCCCTAAAGGTCTCCACATTCATCAGAGGCAAACTTGTTGTCCACTGGGTTAATATCAGCTTTAAACTCGTTGACATGTATGTCATAGTCCTTGCTCTTTGCTCGATCATCATTATCAGAGGACTAAGATTCTTCTGCATTTTATTCCTGTGAAGCCTCTTGATCATTGTTTGACCTTTGTTCTTGGTCTTTAGAAGAGCTATCATTGCCTTGTGTCTTTGGTTAATCAGAATGCGACTCCTCTAGTGGTGTTTCTTGCGATGACGACTGTGATGGAGAATCATGAAGTGCTGGTTCCATCGTTCTTAACTGTGAATGCAGTTTAGGTGCCATTGTTGTGAACTAAACCTACATAATATAGAGCCCTAATGGAAGATTTTGAATTCTAATTGAAAAGGGTAAAACAAGATAGACTAGGAAATAAAAGAAAATTTCCCTTTCAAACAAGAATCCTAATAAAATTAGGATAAGTACAATTTTGATCTCCCCCTTAAAACATGATTTTTTATTTTCAAATAAGTCCTCAATAAAATAAAACACTGATTATTAGCTTGAACGAGTTAATACAATGGTTGAATGCTATTGAGTCCTGCTACTTTAACATAATTTCAATTTCAAACCTTGTTGCTGATATGTCAACCTTGCACACATGGAGCTTATACAAGATATTACAAAGCTAATTTAGACATATAAATTAAACATGCAATCATACATAACACAACTGGAATAGTTAACTCAGTCTTGACTAAGACATCTTGACATCATATGATTCATTTTAACAAGGCATATTCAGAGCTAAACAAAAGAGGATTAATTATCTTTGAAATGCTGTTTTTCCATACAAATCAAGATTCAATTAAGTGAACAATCTCAGATATCTCCAAAATACACAGAAATTAATCTCAATTGAATTTATACAAAAGCATAGTTGCTTCACATATGTATGGTGATAGCCTTTTTCATGTTGAATGGGCAATGTAAGCATATTTCCTAGATACACATGAATTGCTTTCAACTAATGGCTTTCACTCAACACAAGTAGGTAGCCCTTTCTGTATTCCACAAATAAATTTCCTTAGTCAAAGATAGCATCGAATTGCAGTGAAATAAACACAAACAGCTCATGGAATGCAAAGATAAAATATATCTTATGATGCTTCAGATACCACACACATGATAGGAACAACGATCATTCATGTAATCGGCACACACCAATAGCCTTCTTAGCTTTTCAAATCTTGTTGAGTCTGGTGCTTTAATAAACAAATCAGCTAGTTGGTTTTCAGTTGAAACATGCTTAAAGTGGGCTGTCTTAGATTCAATTAATTCTCTAATAAAATCATACCTAATGTCTATGTCCTTAATTCTTGAGTGTTGGACAGGGTTTTTGGAGATATTTATTGCACTTATATTATTAGTGGAAATTGTCATGGATTCTTAAGTGATACCATAGTCTTCAATAGTTTGTTTCATCCACAATAATTGAGTACAACAACTACCAGCAGCTATGTACTCAGCTTCAGCAATTGATAGTGAAATTGAGCTTTCTTTCCTACTATGTGTGAATGGGCTTTCATCCTGCCAGAGCGTTTGCGACTACAACACTATGTCAAAGCCGCTTTCGAGACTTTAGGGAACACAAACGAGCCATGAGCACATTTGGAGAATGGAGTCACCACCCAATTGCTCAATTGGGAACGAATTGGGGCAATCTGATCCCTTGCTTTAGGACCTAAACCACCCTCATCCTTTAAGAGATTGGTTTGGGAAGTTAGGTACGGGTCTTTTGACCCGTCCAGATAAAGATCCGGCCTCCACTAAGAAATACTAAATAGGAATAACTAGTGTTGTTACTTAGTCTGCTTACGTGGTTCATTTTATGCACACATTTTCATTTTCATTTTCATCTTCATTAAATATGTGAGGTGATTATTCAATCAAAATAGTAGTATATTCATACATAGAAAGAAGGAGGAGAATATATCTCATTTCCATCATACATGGGGGAAGGTGAGAGGATTATGATAGTTGTTATTCAACAATAGAGTAATTCTAAATAAAAATATTTCATGTATTTATATACATTCGAAACTCAATAGATGATGAATTCCTCACCACCATATGTGAGTCTATTCAACGTCTATTAAGCTTCTTACATGTCCATTGAAACATAGTTTACTAAGGCATCCATTCTTAGTGATGGTCCCTCACCATCAATGTGAGTCCACCACATTTCATGGCATCACACAATTGCACTTCTCAATATACAAACATTTATAAATTCATACATCACACAAATTATAAGCCAAACAAAGCCATAATCTAGTATCATTGCATTCTAGCCTAGATTTTGATAAATTCTATCATGGCAATTCTACCTTTACCTATTCTAGCATTATTCATATCAATTCATGGCATTTATAGCCTAATCATAATTCTCATGGCATATTCTAGCATAAACATGACATTCATGGCATATTCTAGTCTAATTCAAACAATCATAATCAAACAAGTAATTTAACGGCAAAACGGCAATTCTTATCTATTCTATGCTATTTCCTAGCATTCATCAATGCAAATAAGTTCTGCTAGAATGATCCTAATCATATGCTTCTAGGTATGATTCTAAGCATTCAAAAAGAAATTAAATTCCTAGCATGATTCTAATAAAAAAGGGATAGCAGACTTACCTTGATACGCTTATCCATATTGCAAAACAAATAAGGGTTAGAACAATTCATAATAACCCTAACATACTTCTAAGCATCAAAATAAATCCTAACATGCTTATTCTAAGCATAAATTAACCTAAACATATTTAATTGTAAGAAAGAAAAATAAAGAAGAAAATATAAGGTGGTTCAATTTCAGCTTCTTTCATGAGCTCCTGAATTCGCTTTTCATTTTCCTTGTTCTTTTGAACCTTAATTTCCTATGCATGATAAAGATCATTCTAGGCTTCCTACAATTCTTTATAATAAGTCAGATAAAAAATAGATTATGTACCTGCATCATTGGTTACCTTTGTTGGGACTGATTTAGTTGTCCCTGTTATGACTCCTTTTCCTTTATCTGATGTTGATGCTACAAATGCAATAAAACCATTTTGCTACTCTTGTTCATCTTCACTACTTTCAGAATCTCTGTCACTCTGGGTAGCATTTAAGCTTGTACGTTTCTTTTTTGGGTTTGCACATTCGTACTTGATGTGCCCAAACCTTGAACACTCAAAAACACTATACTTGTGTCAACTACATTTTGCTCCACTTTTTTACCTTTGAACTAATTCTTCTTTTTGGAATTCTTCCTGAGAAATTTCTTGAAGTTTCTCACCATGAAAGCAACTTCTAGATCATATGAGGTTTCTGTATTATCATCATTTTCTTCAATCTTTGATGATAAAGCTATTAATGCAATGTATTTGTTTTTCTTGATTTGTGGCATGAATGTTATTTCATAAGATTGAAGTGATCCCAATAACTTATTGATTTTTAGCTCATCCAGATTCTGACTAGTAGTAACAATAGTAGCTTTGGCTTGATTTTTTTTAGGTAATGATCTGAGTATCTTTAGAACAACATCAACATCACTATAAGTCTTTCCAAGGAAGGCTGTAATATTTGTAATCTCACAAAGTCTTGCATAAAATTCTAAAGTTGTCTCATCTTCTTGCATTTTAATTTTGTCAAATTGGGAAGCAAGCATCAAAATTTTTTGTTCTCTTAACAGATGTAATACGTTCATACTTGTTTTGAAGTTTCTCCCAAGCATCTTTGGCTGATGTGTAAGAAGATATAACACTTAAAGCCTTTGGATTGACAACACTGAAAAGGGAATATAGAGCTTTGAAATTCGATTGAGCTACATCATAGCCTTGTTGATTCCAAGCTTCTTCTTCTTTCACAACTCTTACACCTTCTTGATTAACCTGAGTAGGTGGACTCCAACCATAAACAATAGTTTTCCACACCCTCTCATGAATTGCTTTAAGGAAGAGCATCATCTTTGCCTTCTTGTGCCCATAACTGCTTTCATCGAGAAGAGGTGGATGATTGATTGACCCACTTTATGCTTGTGAAAGTCCACAGCTTAAGGATAATGACAGGATCTACACATGTATATTAGTGCTCTACTTTGATAGCAATTGTAAGTTCTAAAGCCATTGACTCATATATGTAAGACAAAACTAAAGCAGTTATGATAAATGTAACAATCATAAATAAAACTTGCGTAGAGGAAATTTTACCTGGTTTGGCTAAGCCAACCTACATCCATGAGCTATAGTTCACTATAATGATCATGTTTACAAGGACTAGAACGTTACAGTTGATGTGTCACCCACTCATTCTCACTCATCTATCCTATATAAACAACGTTCTCACACCATCCATAGCAAACCAACTTCCTAAAACTTTGTTGCCCTTCATTTCCCACAATTTGAGTCCCTCTCAAATTGTCTTACAGTATCCCAAAGAGATAATCAATCTCTATTGGTTATCACACTCATGATAATAGAGAAATAAAACCAAGCTAATTAACACTACAACAAAATAGGGTTTTTGTGTCACAATTTTTATTTCAGTTTCTAGAAGAGTGACACGTAATTACAGCCTAAATTCAGTCAAGCCCCATATATATTGTACATTAAAAATGCGGGATAATATGTGTCATGTCATAATTTTTTAGTGTGACACATATTACCAACTATAAAAGGAAAAGAAAAAAAACCCTAACCATGCCTATCTCTCTCGATTCACACCTATCTCTCTCAATTCATCCCTTCAGCCGCTGTTACTCCCCATCTCTGTCGACTGCCTTCAACCGCTCAGCACGCCTCATCTCTCTCGCTTGCCTTCAGCCGCCGTTGCTCCTCATCTCCGTCGACCGCCTTCAACCGCTGTTGCTACATAGCAGTGACAATATCTTTCAGGTACGATTTTCCTTTCCCATTTACTCTTAATCTGCTACTTCTTAATCGCTTTCTTCTCTTTCGCATGCTGAATAGTGTTATGTTGCAGTTCTGACTTAACTTGCTTGTTCCTGATCTCGTCGTCTTCTTGTGTTACCAAACCAAAGTCATTACCAAATTTGTCTCCAGATCTTGTTTTTCACTGCGCTAAATCTTTTGGTTCTCAGAGATTTTATGCGCTCTTCACGAACTCTAACTTTCTCTGAGGTAAATAAATCGATCCTAACTCTCTCTCCTGGTCTTAAATGCTTACACATATTTTTTTCCTTAAATTTACTGCATTACTATTCTTGTTTGCAAATCTTTGGTGGGGTGTGATTACGCTGTGGAGTCTTTGACCAGCTTTGCTTTTTCCATCATCATAAAAGGTTAGTAATTTCGTTCTTCCTTCATTTTCTTAAATGACCATTTGGGTTTTTTGCTTCAATAATTTGCTCAGGTGTAGTGGTGCTATAGTTTTATATACTTGGATTGAGTTATGCATTTCTGCTACAAACTATGTTGACAAAAATCACGAACAGATTGGAAGGAATTTCAAAAATTTGTTGTCAATCTTGTATTTGTTCAAATTGATCAACATGTCCTTATTGTCTTCTTAGAGTCAATAGGATTTTTTGGGCAACCAAAGCCTTTGCTTCACGTGGTGAAATTATTTACGTTTAATTTTTTTTCTCTAGATGTTGGTTTTATCTGCTCATATCTGGAAACCATTTCTTTATCTCTATTCCTTTCTTGAAATTTTGAAGTTTTTAAGATCCATTTTGGCATCTAATGTTTAACAGGACTTTCCATATCCTTTGTTAAGATATATATTTATTAGATTAATGGGGTTCTTATGATAACCATAGATTAATATTTGGTTTAGTAAGCAAGGTCTGAGGGTCTAAAAGGTAATGTATCGAAGGAAAAGTTATTGGCAAATAAAAGTTTTGCTATTCAGCCTTCGTCTTATTCCATGTGAGGTTGTCTTGACCTAATTTCTTTTAATTTTTCCTCTTATTTTTGATAATTTTATTTATTTATTTATTTGTTTTATTTTTAGTGAGATTAGTTGAGTCGCATTTTGTTTGTGGGCAGCTGTTAGTGAATAGTAAGTGGAATTCAATTCATCACAAGCTCTTGACAGAGAAGAGCTATAAAAAGTATTACTGCAGTTAAGAGCTTATAAAGTGTCTTTCCGTAGCATAGTTCGTGATGTAAGAGATAGCTTTGGGAGCTTGTCGAGACGGAGTTTTGCTGTTTGCCGGTCATGGATGTCTATGTGCAAAGAAATTGTTAGAAGTCCGGAGTTCTGTGGGAAGCTTACTTTCGCAGTGTCGCTGCAGCAGGTAGTTTTCATTGCTTCCTTCAGCCAGTGGTTTATTATGGATTGTTTTAGAAAGTATCTCTTCCCTTCAAGTTTGTTTTGAAATAGTATCATTTTTTATTCTGTAGCGGTTGCATTTATGTGTATATTGTAGTGGTTTTTTAATGTACTTTCAAGTCGTATGGATTAATTCCTTCTTGTTTTTAATTTTTAGCCTGGCCCATGTGATGGAACCATCCCATGCTTCATTAAAAGGGATAAATCTAATTTAACGTATCAACTTTTTCTGTGTCTTAGCCTTGGTGAGCATCATTCCTCTATTTTGTTTTATTTATTTGAAAATCAAATCAAATTCATGTGTCTTTGAATGTGTTGAGATGAGGTTTACGTACTATATGGTTTGCATAAATGGCTAAGAACATAATTGCATCATACTGTTTAATGCTTAGAATTTTGTGTGCTTGTGCATTTCGTGTGGAACGCGTGCTTACACATCCACACGGCTACATACATATTTATCAATTGAAACAAATATGAAGTTTTATTGAGCTTGCTAATCATTGGAGTGAACTTAAGTGCATGACAGATTTATTAATGGTATGCACAGGGCATCAGTGGTCCTTAATTAATCATTTCATTCTATAGTACTTAGTGAATGGGAAAAAAGTAAAGTAGCATATCATTGCTACTAACGGCATTGAATGGTGTTTTACTCAACCAACCATGCTATTTGAGTCTGAAATCAATACAACTCCAATCTAATGGCAAAACTTAAGATCATATACTATTCTCCAATTTGAAAGCTAGTTAGCTAGCCTCCAGCCCTGTTGTCGCATTTAATTAATTAAATTATTGTTTTCACAGTTGATTAATTGTATTGTAGGGTTCACAAAGGTGTAATGTTAGAGAATCTATATAATAAGGAATACTTATACCAGAGAATGGCATTGTAATTCATCTCTCTTTTGATTTGATTTCATTATTCCAATTATTATTATTCTTCTTGCTGGCATCTCCTTAATTATTATTCTTGGGAACTCACAACGCATACTTTTCTTAATTTCGTGTATAAGCCATTTGCAAGAATCATCAGCTTAATTAATTAATTATTTATTTATATATACCAACATAAGATATTGACTTACATATCAATTGTATTACTTAGTTACATACAATGATAACCTTAAACTTAAGCCATGACTTTTAATTTATCAAGACATATCAATCATGGAAACTATGATTTTATTTTAATTAACAAACTAATAATTATATATTATACTATATATAGCGATGGATAGCAGAATCAGCATTTTCTGGGTTTAGGAATTGGCAATAGATAATGGTTTTGACAAAAATTTATGTTTGGTTGTGAAACAGAATAAAATTTTTGAATAAGTAAAATTAAGTTGTTAAATTATTTTTTTATATTAATAAAAAAATATCTGCATTTTTATAATGTCGAAATAAATTAAGACAGTGAATAATTGGATTTTTGGACTTTAATTATGTGCTTGTATAAACTGTGGAGAGAAAAAGAGAGACAGAGTGTAGTTTCTGATAAACTTCATTAAGTAGTGCATATTTATAGGTGTGTGGTGTTGGTTGATAGAATTAATTTTCTAGAAAGTAGCAAGATCGCCTTTTTTCTTTTTCTTTTTGCATTTGTAGAAGACAAAAAGAATAAGAATGTGGAAATATAGATGTATATATTATATCATTGACCGGAAGAAAAGATAAAGTTGAGTAAGGGAATCAATATATACAAGGTAGTGACATATGGCCAGGCCTGTACCTGTATATATGGGACATGAAATAGGCTTGCTTGCACTTCACCACATACCATAATTCTCTTATCATTATTTGTCTAATCTGTCTCTAAACCTCCTCCTCTCATCCCAATCGTAAGTAATTCGTATATTGTATTCATCAGATCTCTTTTAATATATGTACAAATATATATTGACAGGCGATGTTATGGGATATTCTCTCTCTCTCCAGATATATACATATACATATGCTTTCTTTATCCTCCTAGCTCTCACATATGTCTTCTATGCATGCATATATGTATATCTAAGATCGATTTTATTGCTTACTGTATTTGAATCTTGTTAATATTTATGTGATTGAAGGCAGCAAAATGAACAATAATCCCCCCCATACATAACTCATAAAACCTTACAATTAAATGCAGTATCATTAGATATTTGAGTAATTATCATCTTATTTGACTTATTACTATTTTTTAGAAATTTTTTATGTCAAAATCAATAAATCTCTGTCTTAATTTGGCATGGGAATTTAGTTCATTATATCTAACTATGTACTATTGTGTTAAACATGTTTTGTTGTGTTGAACAAAATAAATAAGGTACATTACCATTAGTAGCCTACTTAAATTATAAAATCCATCCTGACTTAGGTGGATGAAGTAAATTAGTACTATGTACTAAATTAGTAATCTTGTTAAATGTACAGGATAATTTTTTTTTCTTTTCAAATCGTTTAGGGTCTAATGAAAATATAAATTATTACACTACAAGAAAAACAAGATTTTGTCTAATAATGTTATGTTTTTAATGCTCTAAACCAGTTGGTACTTGTTTTACTTTTTTGGTTTCTTTTTCTTTTATTTTTTCTTGAATGTTTGCTGGTTATTATGCTTTGCTTTATCACTATCTATTGATTTTCTAAATTGGGTATTTCTAGTTTGTGTTTTTGGGCTTTGTGGTGGTTGAATAAGTTGTTCTTGAGGTTCAACTTTCATTTCTATCTCTACCTCTTGTAAATTTATAATTTTGTGAAATAAATTCAACTTTAGATATGCTTTTTGTTAGTTTTGATGAATCTCTCTATTACTTTGTCTGTTTGCAATTAATGTGTCTGTTACATTGTTTGTTCAGCTTAAGTATTGATAATGTGTATTTAGTTTTGTTTTCGATTTGATTTTTTAGCTACTGCATGGATTATCTAGCCAACTTGTTTCTTTACTCCACATGTTCTAAAGGTAATTAAGAAAAAGAAGTGCTTGTTTTATGTGAGAACTTTGTTATTTTGTGATCATGCTAATTATGAAGTTGACAACTGGAAGGATAAGGTGATTGCCAAGGATATTGTGAAGCATAAGTTACTTATATTTAAATAGTACAATCTGCAGGCGATTATTTTTAATAGTTTTTATACCATTCATGGAGCACTAAACAATTGCATTTATAATTTCGTTGACAATGCAATGCAAATTGTTGATGAAATGAGTAACTGACTTTTTGGATTTCAGGTTGAGAAGTCTGATCAAATTGCAAATCTTAAAGCAAAAGAGGAGGAAAAAAACTAGAACTCGAGGTAAGAAGTGGTAAACGTATCATAGAAGCAGTAATAATTTATTTTATGAGTTATGTCTATTTCAATGTCTGTTAACAGTAAATTAATCTTTTGGCTGTTAACTTTTTCTATCATTTTGATTTCGTTCACAATCTGTTTTCCTCAGATTTGATTATGTTTGTGTTAACTTTCAATATTTAGTATTTTAAACAGATTTATGTTTGTGCTCATTAAGTGTTTGATAAATGCATCTTAGATAAATTTGTCTTCAAGTGTCCCCTAATGTTTTTTGCATTTTTTTAAAAATTGTTGAACTCAATTTTTTATTTCTAACTATTCATGTTGTATTTATATGCTACTACTTGTGTTAACATCCAATTATTAGGATGATTAATTTTTTTCTATACAACACTTGACCATTGATAGAAATAATTTAACTTTAAACTGATTATAGGTAATGCTTTTGAAGAAAGAATATCTTTTTATAATTTGTATCTTTTTAATAATTGAATCGCCGAGGAATAAATGTTGTCAATTATTTCATGGATTATATGTATGTATGTAAAACCTTTTCTTTGGATGTTGTATATGTATGTTTATAACATCTTTCTTTCTTACAGGTTAAAAGCAGCGCTTAAATCATAATCTGTTTGATTTGATATTTCAAATCAATTCGCGTATTTCGAAGATTTGAGCTCATCAAAGTTTAAAGTAGGCTTACTTTCATCCAGGTGATTACCATCCATGTTTCTTGCTTTATGTTCAATGAAAACCATTTTAAAACTGTAAATAAACTGCACCTGTCTTTGATGTTTATATCTGATTTTATGTTTGAATTTTGTTTGATTGGTTGATTTTACATTATATAGTATGATTGCTTTCTTAGTTTATTCTTGACTTTATATCATGTTGAATGAAATTACAACACTGTGTACATGAATATGTCATTTCACAATAATGGTGACCTATTTTCATATACATGGACTATCTACATGCATGCTTTATTGTGTTGCTTGTCTACTATTTGTCGCTTGATTGTTTCATTATAATTAATAACAAAGTTTTTTACATATTTTAGAGCTAAACCCTCTCATTAATTATTAACTTTGAGTACCTTTTATAGAAATTAGACCAAGTACATATTGCACATTTGCAAAAAATAGGGAAAAACATTTAGGTTATTCTTCCAAAGTATATTGGCTGGAAACCTCGACATATATTCTAGTGGTGAACCTGAATAGGCACTATACTAGTCTGTACTAAGGTGTAAACAACGCCACGTACTTTGAAGATAATAAATAACCTATTAAAATATTTTAAAGCTAAATCCTCCGATTAAATATTAACTTGACGTTGTCTAAGAGTACTAAAATGAATCTTATATGAACAGGTTTTTTCTTTTTTTCACTTGATGGATAAATCTTGGATTTGGAAAGATAGATTGTCTAAGGAGTATTCCGATGGGGTGGATAACTTCTTAAAATTTGCAACTACCCACTGTAACAACTCAATCCTCATGAAATGCCCTTGCAAATCCTGTCAATGTTTTGCCTTTCACACCCGAGAGGAAATTAGAACCCATTTGTTTAGGAAAGGGTTTGATACTAAGTACGAGACTTGGATTTGGCATGGGGAGCCAACTTCGGTTAATCCACCCAAAACTGTAAACTCATCATTTGATGAATGTTTTGAAAACAATCATCCATCTGCTGCATTTGATATGGTCAACGATGCATTCAAGTATAATGAGGATGACCTTAAAAGTTTTGATAATTTACTTCAAGATGCTGAGAAGCCCTTATACCCAGGATGCACATCGCACACAAAACTATCTGCCTTAATGAAACTATACAACATTAAAGGAAAATATGGTACTAAAATTCCTACTGGCTTTGACAACGACTGCTACCCAGGCTAGATTCAATTCTTTGCCTGTAAATCTTGGTCTATATTTGCAGTCCTCAAGTTGGTTGAAATGAGCAAATAAAACTAATATATTTGCTTGAGTGTTTTAAAATTTATCATTTAGAAATTAAAACAAATATTCTACTTTAGTGAGAAAAATACCTTCTGCCTTTATACGATGAAAGAAAGGCATTAAAGTTGGTTTTGGACCATGTGGATGGTGATTTTGTGTAAGAAATGTGCCTTCTACTTTATTACAGATACTGGTGTTCAAATAACTAATTTTTTATTAAGTACTTTTAAGGTAATTTTTTTAGAAGAAGAGAATTTAGTCGCAAGGGCTTCTTGTAGTGTTTTCAAACCAACTTCAGCCTTCCTCAACACCATATGCAGTGTCTACAACAATACCTTTAATACTTTGCCCAGAATTGATATCACTAAAATTTATGGCTTAACTGATTTTTTGGTGGTGATTAATTTCTGTAATGGATTTTTGCCCCAGGGAATGCAATCTAACAATGGTTCACTTATCTATTATCTACCTGACTACGACCCATATGCCACTGGAACTATAATGGGTGCTGATGGCCAACATCCTTATTATTCTTCTACTGGATATCTCCAATATCCTGTTTCTTATGGATCGGAAGCTATGCCACGTTATTCATGGGATTCAACATATGCTGGAGATGCTCAAAATGGAAATGCAAAATTTGGTGGCTCTACTGGAAATGGATTGAACACTATGAAAACAAATGGAAGCCTTACTAACAAATTTTCTAAATCTTCATATGCACAACCTACCAAACCACTAAGTAAGGTACAAATGTATTTGAACTCATTTAACAGAATGTTGTTATCATTTCATGATATTGCTTGTTCTCGTGGTTGATACTCAATTTTTGGTGAAACTGTTGCTCTGTTGTACGAACGCATTGCCTAGAGATATTGGTAATCATAGTCTCTTTCAATCAATGTCATGATATAAAGACAAAAAGTTTAATGTATAGGTTGATTAATGCATCCAATCGATGTTTCTTGAGCATTTGCTGTCTGCCGTAATGATGAGCATATGATGTAAAGATTCTAAGGGGATATATCAGTTCAAGTTGTAGTGTTTTCATTTAGAGTACTAGAGCATGTAATTTAGCAAAAGGGTTTGCAATGTTTTCATTTTACAAAGGATTATATGTCAAAGGTTGGTGTTTGCAACATTATAGCCTAAGAGTCCAATTGGATTCCAGACTACCCTTCACTGGTAATGTATAATTCTTCACATAAAATTTAATTTTGTAAGATACTTCTGTATATTATTAATTAGGAAATTTGTTACAAATCAGGTTTCTAAAAAAATATATATATATAATATGTGTCGACCTGAATTTAGAATTCGGGTTGAAACGTATTATATATGTTTTTAACATTTGTGTCGGCCTAAAAACGACACATATAATTATATGAAATCAAATTTTGTGTCACTTGGTAAATGACACTATATAGGTGTCACGTCGTGAGTGACACAGATGTGTCATTCTGAAAATGACATATATCTTCATGTCGGCCACAAAACGACACATATAATTTCTTTTGTGTCATACAGTAATACGACATAGGATTTGTGTGTGACACAAATTGCTTCTTTGTGTCGTTTACGTACTGACACTATGATATGTGTCACTTATTTTGTGACACATATTTTGTAAAAACCGACACGTATTGGCAAATGATTGATCCATACATGTCTGTCTCTGAGTGACACATATGTTTGTGTCGGTTTGACCAAATGACACATATAGAATATGTGACAGGTCGATATATGTCACGCAAAGACCGACATATATATTGATATGTGTCATTTTCTGGCCGACGCAAAAGGCCGATTTTGTTGTAGTGAAGAAAATCTCTTAATAAACAGTAAAAACTTGCATAAAAGTTAGTAGACTTAATCTAAAACTTTTCCTAAATAGCACTTCATGTCCAATCAGCAAATCAATCCTTATTGCATAAGGATTCTCCAAGATCCTATGGATATTAATGAATTATCCTGCATACCTTGAAGACTTTAGGAAAAGTAAATCACGTTAGGATATACAATACAAAATCACAATAATTATCTTTTCCTAAAGTGAGACTAAATAAAAGCTTTCCAAGCACAAAGCCATATCCTGGAGATATTATCAAGCTAACTTACACTTAACTTTATTAACTAAAACAAGAAAGTAATAAAGTAAAAATATCACAAGTTTATTTTTTACAAAATGCCAACACATCATGCCACATAGATTGAAATAAGACACATGACAATCCATGTTGCATTGTCCTAGCAAGAATCTTTATCTAACTGACCTTAGAGCCAAATAGATCATGTTGTCTAGTTCAATGAGGCTAAATTCCAAAAGCATGATGGAAAATTGATAAGCATAAGGAAAGGTTAAAGCTAAGAAACTTATGTATAAACCTGAAAGACAATAAATCCTAATACTATATCTCTTCCCCTTTTTCTTCTATTTTATGGTTATAGAAGAGATTTGCAAGAGTTTTCTCACCATTTATTTGAAAGGAATAAACTTGGTATGCTTTATCATGAACTCGTATATTACACTTAATTTTAATTTCAAACCTAATATATGTTTATATTATCCTCTCTCTCCCTCTCTTATATATATATATATATATACACACACACACACACACACTACTAAAAATACAAAAAAATCATACAATTTACTCCATACAATTTTGAAGTGGTAAAAAAGTATTAGGTAGATAAAATTGTAAGTGAAAATATACAATTAATGATGTGATAATTAATTAAATACATATGATAAGAAGATGTTACATTAGGTTGTGTAAAATTAGTTTTACCAATATATGTAAAATTATTTATATGGAAAACTATAATGCATCTTTCATAGAAATTAACACATGTCAGTGAAGATTTAAGAGAAAACTCAGGGACTAGAAATTTCCAGTAGCTCAGAGTACCTTTACTCTTCCCATTCGTTATATTTATAGGTACAATTACAAACCAACAGTAGAGTGCCATGTGGTAGCAGCTATATGAGATGGAAAATTGAGTGGTTACAGTGCAATGTGATTTGTTATCTCTCAACTGACTAAGCCGACGTATTGCACTAATAGATTAGGAAACAGTAACTAATTCCATTAATTAGCAACTGCCTTTACCTAACTTTGTGCAATCTTGTTGGAACATGTATGACCACTAACGAATGGCATCATCTACACCTCTCGCATCAGTTACATCTCTAAGCTTAACATTTTTCACACTGTATCAGGGTGACACACTATTTGCACATACATTTTAGCTCAGCTCATAGATGGCATACATATGTCATTGTAGTTGCACATCATAATCACATCTCAGTAATTAGCTCCAAATGACTTGTCTTTGCATCCTCCCTTTAAGAGGGACGGCAGGGAATATACTCCTAGTTTGTCTCTTAGATGTTGAAATCTGGAAGCAATAAGGAGTTTGTTGAGGCAGTCAGCCAATTGATCACAAGAGGGTACATACTTCACTTCAAGTTGGCCTTGGAGTATCTTGTCACGTATAAAGTGTAGATAAAACTCAATATGTTTTGTCCTGGCCTGAAACACAAGATTGGCTGATAATGAATTTGCACTCATATTATTGTACCATATAATTGGACATTGAGAAGATGATATTTGAATTTCATAAAGAGTGACTGGATCCAAGTGATTTCTATAGCTATTTGAGCTAGTGATCAATATTCAAACTTTGCACTTGATCTAACTACAACACTCTGTTTCTTAGATTGCAATAACACAAAGGAATCGCCAAGGAAGATGCAATAAGCTCCAACAGATTTTCATTCTGCAAAATCATCAGCCCAATAAGAATATGAGAAGGCAACAAGAGAAAGATTCTAACCATCTTTCATATGTGATCCATGAGTAGATATCCCCTTTAGATGTCTTAGGACTCTTTTAATTCATTGCCAGTGTACAAGAGGTGGACTTTGCATGTACTGACTTAGTTTATCTACTGTGAAAGCTACATCTGGCCTTGTAATTGTAAGGTATTGTAGTGCTTCTAAAGTACTCCTATAGAAAGTAACATTTTTGAATGATTCTGTATCCGTTGATGAGAAATCATTGCAAGTAAAAACTTTGTCATAGAGCCATGCTTTAAATTTATTTTATATAAAATTATGTATATGTACTTCTCCAATTATTTTGTAAAGTTAGGAGACCTCCGTGTATTCTTTATATCTTAGCAGCTCTATTAATATTATTAGAGAACCACTTAATCTAAAAGTTTATGTTCATAGGTAACTGACAATCTTTAGCATTTCAAGTAATTTAATTAATCTGAATTCAACATGCACCCTCAATTACAGTGGTTTACCTTTCTTATTTGCATAGGTAGATAATGGACTCACGTATACTTGCATGTGACTCAAATATTTAATAAGCATTTGGAGGAACCTTAAAATTGGACTATCAAGTCATTTTAGCTTTGATATTATAATAAAAATTTACTCGACCCAAAAACTACTTGAGTTTATAGGTAACTGTCCAACGGCAATATGTCAAGCTATATTTAGCTCGACTGATGTTTAAGATTGCCTAAATGTGTCTTCTCCTCTTGTAAAATGCCTTATTTCACATGGTGTTCAAGCATACCATTGCTTGTGTGATCCCTTGATTAAGAGATACTGTGATTGTTGTAGGTATTTATATTATTGACGTGGTACATAAATTTTCAACATCCAGTTTCCTTCATTACAAATAATAAACCTATTTCATGCACCCAACTGTACTACGAATTGAATCTCCCTCCGTGTTGAGTCAATGAGCTAATAGTAAATATCCTTTTGTAATATTTCAAATTTCTCATCTCAAGCAATGAGTTGTCCTATATTGCATTAACATATCATACACTACACTATTTCATTATTTTTGTCAATACCACGTTATTTAAGATAAACAATTTTCAAATCCATTCAGGATATGTACTATAATTAATTAAATATGATAAGTATTATCCATTCGATGTTGAAATAGATAAAATGAATATGAATTGCAATTAAAATTTAAAAGGTTCAAGAAGGTTAACCATATATAGCCCATCAATCATGATTGAAGATTTTTCTTCGGCATCAACATGAACATTTACAAAATATTATAGTCACTTACGTTTTGGTTAGCAAGTTTTACAAGTTATTTTTACTTTATATTTCATGAAATAAAATCTAAGCTGATGCCTTATTATTACTTAATTTGTTAAACTATTGCTAGAGCGTTAATACTACTATTACTTACATTATATTGTATATATAGATGATGAAGATAGAAGGAATTTTCATGATGATCGTTTCTCTTTTTCAAGTACTCTTCGTCCTATGAAACTATATATGAACCTTCTAATAATATAACAGATGATTAGGGATTCAAATACTCTCTTAAAGTAATTGATTGGACCAACCGACTAACTTGTAAGCACTAATAAATGTTGGACACAAGAAGTTGATCATATGAGGAACTTAAACCAAAGATGGCAACAAAAATTTATACTAATAAATAATAAACTAATAAATGTTGATGGAGCTGGCCTTCTGTCAGAGGGTTTCAGGTGATAAATTAGAGAGGTAACTTGAGCCGGAATGACAACCAGCCGCTGACTGGCCGGCAAGTCATTCCTGGCTCAAATCCTCTCTCTTAACTCTTCATCCAAGATACCAAGACAAAGTAGCATACCAGCATTTTTAATTGATCATCAATACATCGTCAATTCTCTCCTTGTTATCTAATTATATATAAACTTGCCTTGTGCCTGCATGTGTACAATGTAAACATATTTATAGGCAAAATTATCTAGAGCTGTTATCATATATGCTACAACTCGTAAATTCGAATTGATCTAAAACAAAATTCCAGACAACAAAGGCCAGTACCATGTAACACCCATGTGGGTATTACAACAAACCTGCTCTCCATGAAAGGATTATTTCGGAATCTATCGTCATCAAAACAGCTTGGCTGAACAAATGATAGATACCTGACTCTATCTACAACTGATCCACTGGAGGAAAAAGGACTATTTGTCAAATGGGCATTTATTCTGACAAATGTTTAATAGATTCTCAAGGGAAAGCAGTATATGAGCTAAGGTTTTGATTGCCATGCTATGGCATCTCCTGCAGAAATTGGTTAATTTCCTGTACTATAGCTAATTATCTCTACGCAGTTCTAATACTTTAAAAACCAGAAGTTATAGAATATTTTTGCTTGAGTTTTATTATCCCTTGATTTGAGAGAGATCAATTTGGTATGCTTGATCATCAACTGGTAAATTTTTCGTGAAAAAATATTATTAGATAGATAAGAAGTGTTAATATAGAAAACATATAACAATGATGTTATAATTGTTTTTCGATGAATAGGTGTCAGGTTGTGCAAAATTAGTTGCATAAATGAGTTATATATAAAAAATTAGTCAAATGAAAAAACTGTAATGCATGTACTATAGAAATTAAAATGGTCAAATAATATATATTTCATGTTGATTTAATACACGGATTACAATTGCCTTTTGGAATAGATTCCCAAATCGAAGGCTTCATATCTCACAAGATAAACACAGAGTTCGATCAATATGGTATAGGAAGCTGGAGAACTTTGGGCCTGTTTGGATGATTGTTGCTGTGGAAATAAAACCTTTTTTTTTTTTTTCAGCAATAGCAACCCAAGGGATGTTTGGTATTGCTTTTCTACCTGCTTAAAAAAGAAACTATTGTAGAAAAAATCAGGTTTAAAGAAGAAATCTAAAAGCAGGAAGCCACCTGCTTCTGGAGAATAGCTTCTGCTTTTAAAAATTAAAATGTCAAAATTGTATCAATAAAAGGCAAAAATATAAAATTACCCTTATTTATCAAATTTTTTTATTGAATTTATACTTATAATTAAAATGAATAATTATTTATTTTTATATAATACTTTTTGAAAAAAAATTAAAAACTAGTTAAAAAGTCACTGGAGGACTCATCGGATCGATGCCAGAACATTCACTGGAAACTGTCACAATAGCGTGTTCAAGACACCTCCGACATTAGATCATTCTCCAGAAGATGATCTATACGATGGTAAAGGAATCAGGGGCAGAACCATTAGCGTTTGACGGCAAAATGTGACGAAAATTTTGTTCACCAAAATTACCGCTGTCTTCTACAGTGAAAAACTTGATCGATGCCTAAAATTTTTCCACCATTGTATTGATCGTAGGGGGCCGATCATTTCTTCACCAGCGATGTCACTGGACGTGCCCTAGCAACGGTGGACAATGACTACCAACTGCGGTCCAGTTATTCTCAGACGAGTAATTTTCCTTTTTTTCAAGTTTTTAAAATTTCATAAATAAATTTAATTACTTAAATTAAAATTTAAAATGAATATAATTTAATAAAAGTATATTAAATAAATCTAATATACAAATATAATTAATAAAAATATAAAATCATATTTATTTAATATGTTTTAACTTATTATATTTATTAATTTTAAATTATATTATAAATAAATATGTGAACTTTTCGTATTAAGTGTTAATATTTAAATTAATTTGATTATGATATAAATTAAAATTAAAATTAAAATTTTGATATAAGTTAGCAGTCATACATTTTACATAAATTAAAAAATTATTTATATTTTAAAAATATTTTAAAGTATTTATATTTATCAAAAATAAAATTTTATAGAATTTACTCCAAACAGTTAAAAATTTGATTATAAATTTTAATAGTTAAATATCACAAAAGAATAATATACATGGCCATTTTGATCATTTATATATAATAAAAGCTACAACAACAACAATCCCAAACACCTCCATCCTACTTTTGAAAAGCACAACAATTTTTTAAAGTTGGTTTACCAAGCACTCTCCCCTTTTTTTTTTTAAAGCTGATTTTTTCTATCGCAAAGCAAAAACTGCTTTTTTTTTTTCACAGCAACAGAAATCCTAAATTAGCCCTTTATTTACTTGCAAAACTTATAAATTTTCATTTTTGGTATAGATGAATTGTCCTTAGGGCATCCAGGGGATGCGATAATTAGAAGGGATCGTGCTAGAGACCAGAAAAGCTTATGAAAGGTGTTTTTTTTTTTCTTGCCTCCTAAATGCAGTTTTTAAAGCCGCATTAAGAAGTATTACCAGCATGCAACTTTTTAGTTGTTAACTCACTTTTCACAATTTTGCAGAAATTCTGGGATATCATCTTAAATTCTTAATCTATCTCTCTGAGAAAATCTAGAATATTAAAAGGATATCATCTTATTGTAAAGATGAGGTATTTCAGGGTACACAGAAGTTAGCATTTATATCTCATGTCAATTCATGATCTCCCTTGTTAAATTTGAATCGCGAATTTTGAAGTGAAATGAGATGAATAAGTATTGTATTTGAGGTATTATAGGATTTCGCTATTTTCAAACTATGGGTATATGTATAATGTTAATTATGTAGATCCAATTTCTTTTCTTTTTTTAACAAAAAGAAGAAATATTTAACTCCCTACATCAAATCCAATTAAATATTAATGGGCACTGCATATAAATTAAAAACATGCATTGCAAAGGAAATTAAAAAACAAATACATAAAAACTTAGATTCCAACAAGTAAACTAAAAAGATAACCAAATATAAAACCTAGTGGCAGACTTACACAAGGACTAGAGGGGATGGGCCTCCATTCAATTTTGGAAAATTAAATGTACCTCATTTATTTTACTTTATTACTTTTATATTCCTTTCTTAAAATTAAAAAAAAATCAATTTCAAGTTTTATAATTCTTTTTTCTTTTTCCTAATAACTTGAACTACTTGAGGCATAGAAGGGCATAATTTGATCATATATTAATTAACTTTTATTACTTTATTCATAAATAGAATTTTATTTTTCTATTTTTATTTATTTATTTTTACATTAATTATATGTTTTACTTAATATAAATATATTTTATAGTCTTAAAAAAAATAACCTCAATCAATTGTTGCTAAAAGAGTACAAATTTGAAGATCCTGGTAAATGTTAATGATTGTTTTTTCTTATATAGTTTGAAATAAAATTATATATTATATTTTTATCATGCCTTTCTCTTTTTTATTTATTTATTTACATTAATTATATTTAAAAATTGGTAAACATATGTGAACGGGGCTTTCATCCTGGCAAAGCACTTGTGACCACGACACTCGATGCCCTAAAAAGTGAGCAAAGGGGGGCTTTTTAATTATAGGGGAGGGCTACGTTGAAAAGAAGGAAAAAATGCAGAAAAAAAAGAGAAGGTTTCCAATGAAATTTGCCAAAATTGAAAGAGGAATAGTGGGTCGGCTTTGGGAGGACCGCCGAGCAATGGTAGCATAGTCAACCAACTGTGGAAGGATCACTGACCGGCTGTTCTTCCACCCTCGGCCTATGGTGTGCCCACTCAAGGGGTGGTGTGCATTCTTCTAACTTGAACAAATGCATTCTTCTAAAGCATGGAATGCATCCTTATGATACATGATGTGCAGTTTTCTAGTGTAGACATGTGCATCCTTATGACGGTAAGATGAAACACTCTTAAAACACACTTACTTCCTAGGTTTTGAAAACACTAATCAGTGTGCCTATTCTAGGGGCTTCAAACACTATTAGGTGCATTTACTTCATAGGGTTTTTAAACACTCTTCAGTGTGCCTATTCTTGGGGCTTGTTTATATTCTAAGGGCTTAAAACACTCTTAAGTGCACATACTTCCTAGGGTTTTTAAACACTCTTTGGTGTACCTCTTCTAAGGGCTTGTGCCTATTCTAAGGGCTTAAAACACTCTTAAGTGCGCCTACTTCCTAAGGTTTCTTCTAATGCCATTAGAAAAATGTCTATAATGCACTACCACGCGGTCTTTGGACCTTTTCATTTTTTGTACCTTCGGCTTAGTATTCTTCATCATTTTTGATCTCTTCAGACTTTGCATTTGTTGGGTTTCATGCCTTTCTTCTAAGAATTCTTACTTCTATTCTTGATTTCTTCTAGTCCACTGGGGAAAATTCTTGATTCGTTATGCTTTTAGACTTTTCATTTCCTTGTGCATTCGACAAAGCTTCCTTTTTTCTTTGGTTTCTTCAAATTTTGCATCTATAGGATTCTCCCTTAGGGAGTTCATATCGTGTTGTTGATTCTTGGATTCACTAGGGATCTTTCCATCATCCTTGTAAATTCCTACAAAATATCAAACCTCTATTTAAAATTAATTCAAACTTTGCCTCGTTTGGTGTGTTCCTCAACAAACTACTTTCTAGTCTCTAGAGGAATTCTTCCATGTGATTCTGATAGAAGATTCCATCGATTGATGTTACTTAACTTATGAGTTGCTAAGCTATTGCCATGGCCGAGTGCTTGTCATCAGTGCGTTTGAACATTCTTTTGGTGTCTTACGGTCAATGTAGAGTTTTTTTTTTCTCTTTTCTTTTCTTTTTCTCTCTTTCATTTCTTTCTCTTCTTTTTCCCTTCTTCTTTCTTTTCTTTTCTTTTTCTCTTTCTTTTTTCTCTCTTTTCTTTTCTTTTTTCTCTTTCTTTTCTTTTCTTAGCCTTTACCCTTTTGCCCCTTATTAAAAGGACAGTTGATTGGCTATAAGAGGACTATTGGCTAGCGATTAGTCAACAGCCGCCCAACGGTTGAGGATCTATATAGAGACCTTTTGCCTTCCTCTATTTCATTCGCCTGCCATTTCTTAGTTTCTCAACCGATTCTTTCGGTTTTCTCTTACATGACTGTCTTGACTTCCTCTTTTTAATTGTAGGTCATCCAGTCCATCATGGATTGAACAAGGCCAAGCCAATTTGGAGATTGACATTGAATGGTCTTCCAAAAGACCAAGAGATGCCTGTTGTGTATGACATGGATTCCTACATGATAAACAAGGGAGGTATTCTTCTTCGTTCTTTGTTTTTCGATTTTCTTAGAAATTTATAAGCATGTATTCGCGTACATACTTCAATTTCTTGCTTTAGGACTACCATGAAAACAAGATGTGTGGGTCATTTTTTAGAGCCCATAGTTGGTTCTTAGAGATAGGCAACGAGGTCGTTAGGGACAAGATCATCATTATAGGGTTCTATTAGTTCATTACTTCTCTTTCACATACCTCTCGGCACACTGATCGTCGAGCACTGGCTACTTTATGCGAGAGATGGATGGACACGACTCACACTTTTTATCTTTTAGTTGATGAGAAGACTATTACGCTGCTCAATGTTGCTACTTTGAATGGCCTTCCATGTGATGGAAAAGTTTTGCCCATTGATTCTTGCATCACAGACTCGAGAGATCAAGGAAAATTGGTTCGTCAACTCCTTGGTTGTGATGTGAAGATCAAGAACAATATTTCAATTTGGAACAATTCTTTGTACATGTATTGGAAGAGAAGATCAAAGTTGACTCCAATCGAGGTTGACCAGTATGCACTTAGGTTCATTGTGTATCTGCTTGGCTCGACGCTTTTCGCCAATGCGTTGAACATACCCTCTTGACTTTGTTTCGTCCCTTCCAGGATCTGGACTGAGTGAGGTATTTTGATTGGGGTCGTGCCATTCTTGGCCACTTGTTCTTCGATTTAGACTGTGCGTGTCGAGGCATCACTGTGATTACAAGTTTTGCTCCATTGATTAAGGTAACTTTTGCTTTTTTAACTTTCGTGGTTTCTTCATATAGGTTTCTATTCCTGATTCTATCTTACTCATAATAGATGTGGGCATATGAGTTAGGCGTTCTACCATCACCGCTCCCTACTTATCACAAATTTTCTTTTCCATGAATGAGAAGGTGGTTGCACCTTATGTGGAGCTCGAGAGGTCCACGAGCTCCATTTCTTTTATGGTTACATTCATACGATGACTTGGAGCAAGGTAAAAACATCGTAGTTAGTTTCATTCATCGCATGATTATCATACTCTTATCATATGTATATTCATCGCAGATTCGTTCTGAGTGGTAGGGTATTGTTGAGATTTGGTCAGGCGCTATAAGGGTCACTGCTCCATATGTTAGATACCGCATCTTTCTTCCATGCATTGATAACATGATGTGGTATTTGGGTGATAGAGTTTGGAAGTTGTGTAAGGGTCCAAACAACATTCAGATTCCTCCTCCACCACCGATTTTGATGATAAACTCTAGCGATTTGGCCATGGAGCATGAGGTGGCAGATTATATAGCTAGGATTCCTCTCAGAGATATTGAGTTTCTTGAGATGATGATCTCTTATGTGGAGTGGGCTTGAGCCATATTACTTCACACTAAGCCTGGTTGGGCTGTTGATGAGATTCCTCAGCCTTCAATTGGTATCAATTGTGGCTCTTCTAGCCATACTGGTAGCTCTTCTACTTATCATAGGAATAGGTCAAGAGTTTCTTCATCTGGTATAGACATTTTTGCCTCGTTTGCTGCTGTTACAATGTACCCTTGTCCACCTCCGATTCTATCAACTGTTCCAATTGGTCATGTGATTGGTGATCTTTAGTCTTCCCCTAGTAATGGAGTCTACACGTGGGATGCTAGTGGGCAATCAGCAGCCATGTCATCACTGAGGATTTGACCATGCTCGTTCCTCTCATTCCTCATGGTACCACTATGGTAAGTCTTTTATTTCTTCTTCAAGTTTTCTATTATTCTTTAAATTTCTATTAGTTATAAAATGCAATGCAATATAGGTACCATGATCTTTCATGGAGCGTGTTTTTTTAGATGCAAGCTGCTTCTTATGGTTATGTCTTAGAAATGTCTCACTAGTATCAAGTAAAACAAGATCTATACTTCATGTATGCATGATTTCTATCTTAATAGTTTTTCTAATGACACATCCGAAAAAGGATTGTCTCCCAAGTATAGGAGTGTCGAAGTAATAAAACCCGGTGAGACCGGGGTCGATCCACGAGGAAGGGAGTTTTAACGTTACAAATTATAAGATAAGCAAATGTGATATGGATGATTCGAAGAGGTGACAAGATAATATTAATAAATATGTAAGATGGTAGGCGGTATTACCGACCATTCAAATATAAAACAAAAGGCAAGAGGAGGTAAAACCATCCATGAAAATAGGTGGTATAACCAACCATAGTAAATTAAAGAACAATTTCATAAGGTGGTAAAACATACCATAGTAAATAAAATAAAAAGTTCATAAACAATAGAATAATTAAAATACAAGAGGAATTAACACAATAACAATGAAGGCTAAGGTTAGGGGATCCGCCCTTGATATTTCAAATAAGGATAATTAACCCATTTTAGTTATATGAATTATATTTGTTTCGTTACCAATTTTATACCACTTCTTGTAAATGGGTTCAAGCATCCAATGTGCCAATCACCATATGTCTACAACAAATCAAGGTTCCTAACTAGATTCGTGTCGGTAAGGAAGAACCATACATCATCTAGAAAGGATCCAAGCATTTGATGTGCCAAGGATTGTCGACAATGGATCAAGACCTCCACTTTTCAAGTGGTGTCAAGATTGATTAAGAAATTAAATATAAATCATATTGAGTAAACATTATAAGATTAAGATTATTAAGCACATATTAAGGGTTAGAGAATCCTCATTCTCATATCAAGGGTTTCACCCTTCCACCTTAGCAAAAGAGAAATTAGAAGAACATTATAATAGAAAGAAAATAAAATGTAAGAAAAAGGAAATTCATTATTAACATAAACACACAATACAAGATCCTAGCCAAAGCCAAAATGTTCCAGCCAAGGCCAAGATGCCCTAATGGGTCACAAGGCACCTCTATTTAGAGATACATCCAGGGGCAAACTTGTCAAATTACAAGGGCATAATTGTCAAATATTAGTTGTAAATATCTTTGACAATTGGGATCATTAGGCACCGACTTTGACCATCAATTTTGACATTGAAATGTTGAGAATTTTAATCACATGTCTTCATCAAAGTTGTAGATATTTCTCTCAGCTTTCTAGAATATATTGATTTGCACAATTTGGATACGTATTTTGAGAGATAAGGTCCAAATACTGAGGCCTGGTCAGACTGGGCCGAGACTGTAGATGGGTTCAATTCAAGCCCAATTTTGGTCCACTAAGAGCCCGACTTTGATGATGCTTGTGAAATGCAATCTTGTAGACAATTAAATCAGCTTTCCAAAACATTAAGAATTGTATCATTCTGATCTATAAATAGAGAGTTATACCCATTTTACCGAACCTATAACAAAACCAAAATTAAGAGAAATTAATTCCAAAGATGCAAATGCTACAAATATGCTTAAGTTTAGGAATTTAATGACACTATTAATGCAATATGATGAACTAAACTCTTATTAAACATGCATATTTAAGTGTTCATCACACCCCCCACCTAGCTTATTGCTAGTCCCTAGCAATTAAAGCGTTATTATTTAGAAGTGATTTATAGAATTTTACATCCAAGGTGGTCATTATTGCACTCTCCTTGATTTTATCCAAATAAACAAACTCTCAACCAATTATTATTATTATTATTATTTTTTTTATGACTCATGTACCCTTCAGTCAAGATATCAATAAACCTCCTTTTTGTGCTCAGTTAACACATGACTATGGGGCTTATTAGAAAGAAGCCATATTGGTTCTAATATTTGTTAAGGCTAACAACTTTAGGTAGGGGGCATTCATTTATTTTATATATAAATGTGTTTTTTTTTTAAAGAATGCATCTTTAACCCATGTAGCGAGCCTTAGGCTAATGGCTCCCAGACCAGTTGGCCTTAGGGCATTAGGTGTTAAGACACCCCTTCGAGCTTAACGACTCGGGTTGCCGATGCTTTAATTTTGCTTAGAAACTTATGGATAGTGCAATGTTCAATCCCATTAAGCTTTCTCCTTAATCCATGTAGCGAGCTTTGGGCCAATAGCTCCCAAACCAGTTGGTCTTAGGGTATTAGGTGCTAAGGCACCCCTCGGGCTTAATTGCTCGAATTAATGAGGCTACGAGACCAAACTTATCTACAATTGCTATTTTTTTTCTTCTTTTTTTTCTTTTTTTTGCTTTTTTTTTTTAACTTTCCCCTTCCTTTGGGTTGTTATCCTAAACAAAACAAAAGAACTCAAATATTGCAACATTTCATTTTGCCACCCACAATCATGCATCAAGGTATGTGTGTGTGTGTGAAGAAAGGTTCATGAATACTTGCTTAATGAGTACATAAGCACACAATTTTTATTTTATTTTATTTTATTTTTTTATTTTTATTTTTATTTTTTATTTTTTTTTAATGATAAGGTTGTGAGAGCTCATAGATTTGAATAATTCAAAGTGAAATGAATAAGACCTCCTTGTTATAAAATTCAAAAATCAAGCCTAAATAATATCAAGTTAGCTAAAATGAGTTCATAAGATCAAAATAAAATGACAAATTGGTTAGAATGGGTTTCAAGAGTTCAAACTGGCCCTCCATACTCTGCCATTCCTGACCCAGAATGCGTCTCAAGAGGATTTGAACTCCTTACACCGCACTCTGAATCTAATTAATAACTCGCTTTTTTTTTTTTTTTGCAAGAAAAAATAAAATTTCAAGACACACTTATGTCTACTATCCTCCCCCCCCAACCAAATGAAACATTGTCCTCAATGTTTAAATGTAGAGAGATAAAGTATAGGAGACTTTACCTGAAGCTTTTGTTATTCAAGAGAGATGACCTGAAAGACTCATAAAATAACATGCTAAAAATAAAATAAAATAAAAGACACAAAAAAAAAATTACAAACGGAGATTCAGATCCAATTTGCACTTTTTGTTTTGCCCTCCTGCCCAATTAATTTGAGTACTAGCTGGGTCAGGTTCATACTCTACTGCTTGTAATTTGTCAAGTAACTCACGAGCAGAAGTGGCAGAAACAAGGATCTGTCTCGTCCAATGTGGGATAAAATTTTGTTCTACAGCTGCATAAACAAAACTTATTAAAGGATCAAAGAAATTGTTAACATTCAACAAACCTATGGGTTTTTGATGGAGGTTCAGTTGGGCCCAAGAGGCAATTTGAAAAATTTCTTCAAAAGTACCAAAGCCACCTGGTAAAGTAATAAAGGCATCTGAATTGATGAGGCATATGTGCCATGCGTTCATGCATATAGGAGACTTGTAACTCCTTCCCAACCATTTTTCCAACAATGCTTTCTATAGCCAAAGCTTTAGGAATAACTCCTAAAACTTGACTAACTCCTACACGTGCAGCTCTTGACACACAACCCATTAACCCGAGGCTACCTCCCCCATAAACCACATGAATCTTTCTTTCAGCTAGTAATCTACCAAGATAATTTGCTGCCTCGACAAACTCTTCACTTTTACCTGGTCGAGATCCACAAAATACACATATCCTTTGGATTCGACGTTTTGAAGTTCCCTCCATGTCTATGCAACTCTCTAACTATGTGTGAAGAAGAGAACAAGACATGTGGTATTTATGGACTGCAAAAAAAGGTATGCTAATGATGATATCTAGCTAGGTAGCTCGGTTGTTTGTTGAAAAAGTTGACAATAATGCATAAAAATTCAAAAGACGAGGAAATAATACACCATAAGTCAAACAAACGATACAAATTCAAAAATGACAGCTATGAGGCATTAAAATTCAAAAATGATGGCACGTATGCATATGTACAGGTAGTTGTGACTGTGGCTCACATCTTCTTCTGGTTTTACGTCCAGAAACGGCTTAAACACCTTCTATGAGTTGGGGATATGCTTCCCATCCAGTTTTCTTATAAACTGGCAAACAGGGTCGTTTTGAGTCAGATTCCCCAGACTATAGCGTTCCTGCTCATCTCGGAATTGTGTCCACAAATTAAAAATTTCACGCTGCACAAGTCCACAAGAATGCGTCTCAAGAGTCGTTCGGATATCATCCAAGGACTCCTTACTCAGTCCATCCTTGATGAACTGTAGCTTATCCTCTCGATTGTTAGACAAATATCCCAAAGAGCTGCAACGCTGGTTACAAGTCCATCTTGCACATTTGTGACAAACTTGTAACCTTTTTGCTCTTCGCTTTTTGGCATAAGAGCTTTTTCCCAAACCTGGCATATGGGAAACAAGATTATCTGAAAACTCACAGGAGAATCGAACCTTGGCTTCAATTAACCATCTTAAATCAGTAGGAATACCCTTACGCATCAACAACCTTAGTCTTTCTGCACGAGCTTTATAAATTTTAAGCAAATGATTTTGAGGAAGAGAGGGAAAATGTTTGTGCAATTTTGAGAGAATGGTATCCATGTGAAGAAAATGAGAGAGAAGAAAAGAAAATGGATGCAAGGTGAGCAACAGTTTTTAGGGAACTGAAAAATTGACTTTAAAAGCCACGGAGTACCGTATCCGCCACTTGACCGAAAAATAAAATAAAAACACACAACTAAAATAAACGCACACAAAATAAAATAAAAAAAACTAGAAATGATAGCAAAAATCAAGAATAAAAATAAAAATGAAAATATGACATAGATGGATAAAATTTGATCAATCATTATAAAGAAATGCAAAAAGAGGAATCTCTTCTAAAGTGATTTACCACGGTCAAAAATATGCCATTGAGGTGGTACCTTTCTTTTTCCTTTATTTGTGAGAATGAAAGAGATTACCACTATCTGAGTTTGTTTGTCCTTAAAGCATGCATTATTGAGTGTACATGTTTCTTCCTGCCTTTTTTCGAACCATGGCTCCCACATCTTAATCTCCTTCACCTGTACAAAATCAAGCAATGAAAATTCTTTAGAAGCAATGGGCACTAGTTGCATACTTAGTTCAAAAGAACTAAGTAACCCGATTTCCGAAGGAGTTGAAAAATTCTCATTTTGGATATAGTCTTCCACGTTAGTTTTTGTCCTATTAGCTTCCTCATTTTCATCATGCTCGAAAAATTCATTAATATCAAAATTTTGGTTAAATTCCTTTGCATGATGCATAAGTGATGATTCGGTCTTTTCTTTGTTAGGTGTAAGTTGATTAACCTCTTCCTTACCCTTTAGGATTGATTCATCATCTTTCTCATAAGGGGTAGGAATATGTTCTTGATCAACCTTACCATCATGAAGAGCACTTACCGAATCTTCGAGAAGAGCACTTACCGAATCTTCGAGAAGATGTTGGCTACTTGGATTACTCACATGTGGATTGATGAGGTTTGGCTCGAGTTGAGATGGAAACACACCTTTCTCATGAGTACTAAATGAAAATGCAAGTTTTTCAAGAGCATCATTCAAGTTTGCCATAGTTTGAGCAACTTGACTATTAAAAGCCTCTTGCTTTGTAATGAATGAATTCCATGTTTCTTCAAGATCCTTATAAGATGCATGATCATGAGCTTTTTGAAAATTTTGACATGATTGAAAGGGAGGTTGGTAAGATTGTGCATGATTATCATTCCTCCAATCAAAATTCAAGTGATTTTTCCATCCAGAATTTTGTGAGTAAGGATTTGGATTTGACCTTTGGAAAGTGTTTAAAACATTGGTTTGGTCATGGAGACTTTTTCTAAAGGTAGGCACCTTTGGGCAATCATCCGTTGGATTATTACTAGAATTACAAGTGTGACAAACAATTTCTTGCATAGGCCATATTTCTAAATCCTCGACTTTTCTAGATAGGGATGTAAATTTAGCATGAAGATCATGATTCTCCCTAAAGTTATAAATGCCTCTACTAGATGTTCTTGGCACCTCATAGGTGTTAACATTATTCCAATTTTGGGCATTTTTCGCTAGTAAGTCTAGGAAATCCATGGCTTCATCTGGGTATTTATCTTCAAATTGTCCATCACACAATAATTCTATCATTTACCTAGCTTGATGTGTAAGACCTTCATAGAAAATTAGAACTAGTTCCCATGTTTCCAAACCATGATGAGGACAAGTATTAAGCAATGCTTTATACCTATCCCAACATTGGTAAAATGTCTCTCCTTGTTTTTGAGTGAAATTGATGATTTGATTTTTGAGAGAATTTGTTCTATAGGGAGGAAAGAATTCTTTAAGAAATTGTTGTTGCATTTCATCCCATGAGCTAATGGATCTTGACCTAATATTTTGTAGCCATGTCTTAGCTTTATCTTTTAGAGAAAAAGGAAAAAGCTTTAATCTTAAGATGTTTATGCTACAATTTAGGTCACTATAAGTGTTACAAAATTCTTCAAATTCTCTCAAGTGCAAAAATGGGTTTTCAACATCTAGGCCATGAAAGTGGGGTAAGAATTGAATGAAATCCGATTCATGGTCTAAGTATAATGCATCATGAGGGAAGACTATGTATGATTGTGCACAAGTTCTCCTAAGATTTATGGAATCCATTAATGTTCTTGGTTGGGCATGAGCATGATTTTTTTTTTAAGACAAGATAAGTGGCTATTAACAATTCTACCAATTAATGCAAAGAGAAAGAAAAGATGAACACATGCAAGAAAAAATAAAAATAGAAATAGGGAGAGAAGAGATGAACGTATGCAAGAAAAATAAAATAGAAATGGGGAAAGAAAATACTTACAATTTTGTACGCCAAATTTTACCTTCCCCGGCAACGGCGCCAAAAACTTGACACATCCGAAAAAGGATTGTCTCCCAAGTATAGGAGTGTCGAGTAATAAAACCCGGTGAGACCGGGGTCGATCCACGAGGAAGGGAATTTAAGCGTTACAAATTATAAGCTAAACAAATGTGATATGAATGATTCAAAGAGGTGACATGATAATATCAACAAGTATGTAAGATGGTAGGTGGTATTACCGACCATTCAAATATAAAACAAAAGGCAAGAGGAGGTAAAACCATCCATGGAAATAGGTGGTATAACCAACCATAGTAAATTAAAGAACAATTTCATAAGGTGGTAGAACCTACCATAGTAAATAAAATAAAAAGTTCATAAACAATAGAATAATTAAAATACAAGAGGAATTAACACAATAACCATGAAGGCTAAGGTTAGGGGATCCGCCCTTGATATTTCAAATAAGGATAATTAACCCATTTTAGTTATATTAATTATATTTGTTTCATCACCAATATTTATACCACTTCTTGTAAATGGGTTCAAGCATCCAATGTGCCAATCACCATATGTCTATAACAAATCAAGATTCCTAACTAGATTCGTGTCAGTAAAGAAGAACCATACATCATCTAGAAAGGATCCAAGCATTTGATGTGCCAAGGATTGTCGACAATGGATCAAGACCTCCACTTTACCAGTGGTGTCAAGATTGATTAAGAAATTAAATATAAATCATATTGAATAAACATTATAAGATTAAGATTATTAAGCACATATTAAGGGTTAGAGAATCCTTATTCTCATATCAAGGGTTTCACCCTTCACCTTAGCAAAAGAGAAATTAGAAGAACATTATAATAGAAAGAAAATAAAATGTAAGAAAAAGGAATTTCATTAATAACATAAACACACAAAACACAATACAAGATCCTAGCCAAAGCCAAAATGTTCCAGCCAAGGCCAAGATGCCCTAATGGGTCAAAAGGCACCTCTATTTATAGATACATCCAGGGGCAAACTTGTCAAATTACAAGGGCATAATTGTCAAATATTCGTTGTAAATATCTTTGACAATTGGGATCATTAGGCACCGACTTTGACCATCAATTTTGACATCGAAATGTTGTGAATTTTAATCACATGTCTTCATGAAAGTTGTAGATATTTCTCTCAGATTTCTAGAACATATTGATTTGCATAATTTGGATACGTATTTTGAGAGATACGGTCCAAATACTGAGGCCTGGTCAGACTGAGCTGAGACTGTAGATGGGTTCACTTCAAGCCCAATTTTGGTCCACTAAGAGCCCGAATTTGATGATGCTTATGAAATGCAATCTTGTAGACAATTGAATCAGCTTTCCAAAACATTAATATTTGCACCATTCTGATCTATAAATAGAGAGTTATACCCATTTTACCGAACCTATAACAAAACCAAAATTGAGAGGAATTAATTCCAAAGATGCAAATGCTACAAATATGCTTAATTTGAGGAATTTAATGACACTATTAATGCAATATGATGAACTAAACTCTTATTAAACATGCATATTTAAGTGTTCATCATCTAACAATATGCTTCCTACTTAGATTAGACAAGTCGTTAGCAGAATACTTGTTTGGAGTGAGAGATTGAGTGCCTTTAGGCCTAGGTTACTGCATTCTCTGTTGATGATGATGATGATGGTCATGAGTAAGGACTGTCGCCACCAGCTTTCTCTTTCATGTTGGTTTCTTTTTGTTATTTAGCTTCAATGTATGAACTTTTATGCTTGAATTTTCATGATGCAAAATCAGTTGTATGAACAAGCTTTCAAGGACTTAGTGAAAATTTTTCTATTTTCAATTTTGTACATTACCCTTAAATTATGCGTATTTTCATAAATTTACATCCAAATTTGATCAAATTTATTTTTACATCATCATTTATTCAATTCTAAACATAATTACAAAATTCGGTAATCATGTGCTTGAAATCGCTCGTTGGTACGCAAATCGAAAATAAAAAACATGCAGAAAAGAGGCATCAGAGGGCTTCTTACCCTAACCACTGTCGGTCAATGGTTGGACCACTAGCCGGCTGTCCTTCCACCATCGACTGGTGGTGATCAACAGCCATTCCACTGGTTACCAGTGGTTCCTTTGCCACTTCCTCTTTTTGCTTCTTTCTTCACACCTTCCACTATATCTTCTCTCATTTCTCGAGTTTTCTTTCATGCTTTTCAATGCCTCTTCATGCTTTTCAACATGTCTAAGGCCTTTCCCAAGACCCTTTAGCATCTCTTCAAGCTTCTAAAGGATAATGATTGGAAGCGGCTCGAATCTAGCAGCCTTTACAATTTGAAGTTCCTTTGACATGTGAAGCTCGACATTCCTTTCGTTAAGGATTGCATGACCTTTTGGGATTCTCATGACCATGTCTTTCACTTCAATGGGCAAGAGCTTTGCCCCCTATGTGAGAAATTCTTTGCCATGCTCGATTATCATTCATCTAGTTTTGAGATCATCAGTCTATCCACTATTGAGACACCGTCGACATCTAACCTCGTCGATTTCTTTGACTTTCTAGTTTCTACCATAGGTATTCACACCAGGGATGGTAGAGTGACATTGTCTTCCATCATGCCTTTGTTTGAGATGGTGGATAAGACCTCATCTGGTTGGCTTTGCCTTCTTCAATCTGCTTTCTTGCATAGTTTTTGTTGGTTTCACTAGATAGTCTTAGTGACCCACATCTTGTGACCATCATTTCTCAAATGGGACTTGATTCACAATAGTTCCCTTGATTCTTGTTAAGACATTGATTAGACTGGACCGTGTTAGGATTGATTCGAGTCAGAGGTTTAGTGGCAGTCTTCTACTTCTTTAGATATTTTTCTTTTAACACTTATTTTTGCCCAAGTTGCCCTCTCGGGTTTTCAACTTAGTGGGCTTTTTTTCCATGCTATAATTTTTCCGTAAGCCGCTCTTCCGAGTTCTCCACTTAGCAAGCTTGCCCTAACTTTTGCCGGAGCCACCATTTTTGGGTTTTTAACTCATCAAGCTTTTTCTTTGTTCTTTTCCTATCGTAACTTTTGCCTAAGCTGCCTCTTTAGGTTTTCAACTTAGTAGGCTTGCCCTAAGTTTTGCCTAAGCAGCCCTTTCGGGCTTTTGACTTAGTAGGCTTCTTCTTATTTTCTTTTTCAAATTTGGTTACAAGAGAGGTTGTCTATTCTAGCATTGCCTGAGGGGGATATTTCCTATTATGGTTCTTGACTTCATACAAGGAGGAAACTTAGGAGACATGTTTCTTGGATTGTTTGGCTTTGAGTTATTTTGATTACTCAAATCCGTTAACATTGCCATAGTATAGGTTGGAGCACGTGACAGTCAAGACCTATATCGCATAAATGCCTTTGGCAGGTTTCACCCACAATTCATTCTATGACGCTGCTAGATTACATCGACAATATGAAATGAAGTAAAGGATTGTAGATTCACCGACTGTATTTGAACCTGGTGAATTGTTTGGTCACTATCTGGAGCATGCGAGGCATTCTTGGCCACATGCGTTTGTTCCATCATTCTAACTTCGAGACAAATGATCGATACAAGGGTGGGGTAACCCTTTAGGCTTCTATTCCTGATCCTGCTGTTCGAGCCAGACAGTGCCGTGAATGATATGGTAAGCCTATTCGTAGTCCAACGAAGAGGCAGAGTGACATTGATAGTTTCATTGTTAGCTTAGATGTTAGATGCTTTCCTTTTGTTATTATGCAAAATAATGAGATATTTCGAAGGCATATTTGTTTCCATACAATTTCATTTCATTAATAAAAGTATAATCATTTATTCTTTGAACAATATGGGCACAATGAGACAACTCCTGTCACTAATCAGCCATTTTTGGAATTCTGATTAATTATTTTTTCCTCTCACACTCTTTCTTTTTATCCTTACTTTCGCACATAATATTTCTTTAGTCTGTCTCTATTGATGGGCTCAGTGAACTCATTTCCTTCCATGCATGCCTGGTAAGATGATAGCTTTATCAGACATGACCTTCGTCATAATGAATGGGCCCTCTCAGTTGGGCCTGAATTTCCCTCTTCGATCAAACACTACTGTCCTAGCCTAGTTAAGGGCCAGTTTCCCTTCTTTAAACTTTCTCATCCTCATTCTCTTGTTGAAAGCCTGTGTAACCTGCTTTTGATACAATTGCATGTGATATCTGGCCTTCATTTTTTTTATCAATCAAGGCTAACTGCTTACATCTATTTTAAATCCACTCCCCTTCAGAAATTTTTGCTTCTATAATCACTGATTTCATTTCTATCTCAATTAGTGGGACCGCTTTTGAATCATAAACTGATGAGAAAGGTGTCATGCCCATTAAGTTGTCATGCCCATTGAGTTCCTAAGTGTCCTTCTATAACCCTATAACACAAACAACAGCTTCTTAGCCCAATCTTTAAATATCTATACCATCTTGGCAAACATCTTATTGATGTTTTTATTAGCTGCTTCTACTGCTTCATTCGCTTATTGTTGGTATGGAGATGACTTATGGTGTTCAATCCCATACTTTTCAAACAAGGCATTAGTCTTAGTCTGGAAATGTGTTAGTGAATTTTATTCACTAATTTATTAATCCTAAAAATTTAATTTTTGATTAGTTTTTGTGAGAAATAAAGGGAAAATAATGTGCTATTTTAGTTAAATGCAAATTCTTTTGAAAGAAAGTAGATTCTCAATGAAGCACATCAATTTTAGAAGAAAACAGAGTCAAAAGAGGAAAATTCGAAGCTTCAAGTCAGAGATATGGCATTCCTGCGCGAGACAATGTGGCCTAGCGGCGTGATAGCAAGAGAATTTTATATTTCACAACCAGTAACTTGGTGCTCCTGTGCAAGAAAACAGGTGTCGCAATGCAAGAACAAGAAAAAGAACGTCTTACAACTAGAGAGTTAGTGCTCTTGTGCCACTATAGCTACGCCCCTACGCGAGGCTAATTTTGAAAATTTTTGGGATTCCTATTTCAATTCGGATTTGACTTCTTTCTTATATAGAATATAAATAGGCGTATTTTAGGATTTTAGGGGATTTTCAAAGGCATCTTTAGAGGTGTTCATGAGGCAGGAAAACAATTTACGACCCTTGGAAGCATAATTTCAAGGAGAATCTGCAAGTTTTCTAAGCTTTTCTTCTCCTTTGTATCTGTGAATGCTATTCAATTTTGCTATGTTATTTCTCTTTACATTATTGACTAAATCCCTTTATCTAGGGTTAGGATGTAGCCAAGTTTGGTACTCTATTATTTCAATTAAATATTTTGATGATTATTCAATTTCTTGTTGAATAAGTTATTTATGCGTTTAATGCTTGTGATGGTATGGCTAACTATTGCATGAATTGAGATATAAACTAGACTGAAAAGATAGTTTATATTAGTCCTTGAATGATTTACCATAACTCACATGAGATAGAAATATAATTGTGATTTATGCAACTTCATATGATTTCTAATGCTTAAAGGATAATTATAGATTGTTAGATGCGGCAGGAATGCAATTCTTATTATAGTTATACATTGTTATTACTTGAAAAAGAATAACAAATACCTTAGAGAAATGGGTTGGCAACAAGATTAGTAAAACATCAATTGAATTTAATTGAATAATAGAGTTGACAACTTAGGTGAAACCTCGTACCCTAGAGTTCAATACCATTGATTTTTTTTATATATTTAATTTTTTGCTCGATATTCAATTTTAGTTAGTTGGTAAGTAAATTTCTTTAAATATTCACATTGACTATTCAAATAAAATCGTAGTTAGATTAAGTTTAGTAGTTAATAATCAATCCTTGTAGGAACAATAACTCACTCATCTTATATTATTGTTCGATTTCAAACACTTGCAGATTTTTACATAACAAGTTTTTGGTGCCGTTGCTGGGGATTGTTTTTATTAATATTAAACTAAATAGCTTGATTTTAGTTTGAATTTTATTTTCTATTTTACTTAAAGTTTTGCTTCATTATTGGTAGTTGCATGGGAAACTTTGGAGACAAGAACCTGCTGCCTTTGGATTCTGAGATAGAAAGAACTTGTCGAAAGAATAGAAAGGAAAAATGTTACAAATCTAAACAAACAAGTGCAATGACTGACCATACGAAAGCAAATAGAGGGAAAACAATAGTTCCAGCTAATCCAAGACTCATGGATTACATCATCCCTACGGTAAGGGGAGTTCATCAGGCCATAAGGAAGCCAACCATTCAAGCAAACAACTTTGAGATTAAGCCAGCTACTCTATAGATTATTCAATCATCTCTATATTGTGGACTGCCTAATGTAGATCCCAATGCTCATCTTGCAAACTTTGTTGAAATTTGTGAAACATTCAATTTTATTGGAGTATCGGATGATACTCTTAGACTGCGGTTGTTTCCTTTTTCGTTAAAAGATAAAGCAAAGGGCTGGCATTCTTTGCCTGCAGATTCCATCACTACTTGGGAGGAGTAAACCCATAAATTTCTTACAAAATTTTTTCCACCGTCTAAGACAGTTAAGCTAAGAACAGAGATCTCTAACTTTACGCAATATGAGGAGAATCTCTATATGATGCATGGGAAAGATTTAAGGAACTGCTTAGAAACTGTCCTCATGACGGCTTGCCTAAATGGATGCAAGTCTAGACATTCTACAAGGGTTTGGGGCAATCAACACGTACTCTAATAGATGCAGCTTCTGAAGGAGCCTTCCTAAAGAAAACACAAGATGAGGCATATGATTTGATTGAGGAAATGGCCATGAATAACTTCCAATGGAATGGTGAGAGAACTGTAGCTAAAAAACTGGCTGGACTTCAGAATCTTGATGAAATCAACTCTTTGAAAGCACAAATGGTTGCCTTGACTAAGCAATTACAAAAAAACACTATAATAGCCAATGCCATCCATGTTCCAGTAGTTGTATTTGAGCATTGTCAAGGAAATCATTCAAGTGAAGAGTGTGAAGAAGGGAATCCATTCCAACGATATGCTAAGGAAGCTAATTATGTTGAATACAATCGTCCTAAGAACAACCTTTATAGCAACACCTATAACCTATTGGAGAAATCACCCAAATTTTTCTTGGAACATCCAAAATGCTATTAAACCACCTTAACAAGAAAATAAACCATCCTTAGAAGAGGCCTTGACCCAATTGACAACAACTACTACAAGCTTCATGAAAAGAACTGATCAATTTATGGCTGAAACAAACAACAATTTTCAAAATCAATCAGCCCAAATTAAAAGCTTGGAGACCAAGTAAGTTAGTTGGCTAATATTGTCAGTGCGAGACTACAAGGTAACTTATGTAGCACTACCAAAGTGAATCCAAAAGAACATTGCAAAGCCATTACCTTGAGGAGTGGAAAAGAGTTGGGTGAACCAATGAAGGTTGAAAAGCAAAAAGATAAAGAAGATGAAGAATCGGTTATTACCCCTAGTCCAACAATGAAGGCTGAAGATGAAAAAGTTCAAAGTGCACCATTACCTACGCAGAACCAATCCTAAAAATCCGTTTTCCTCAAAGACTGTAGAAGAATAAGCTTGACAAGCAATTCTATAGATTTTTGGAGGTCTTCAAGAAACTACACATTAATATCCCTTTTGCAGAGGCCTTGGAAAAAATGCCAAGCATGTCAAGTTTATGAAAGATATATTGTCCAAGAAAAGGAAATTAGAAGATTATGAGACAGTTGCTTTAATCGAAGAGTGTAGTGCCATATTGCAATCCTAAAAATCCCTTTTCCTCAAAGATGCAGAAGAATAAGCTTGATAAGCAATTCTATAGATTTTTGGAGGTCTTCAAGAAACTACACATTAATATCCCTTTTGTGGAGGCCTTGAAAAAATGCCAAGCTTGTCAAGTTTATGAAAGATATATTGTCCAAGAAAAGGAAATTAGAAGATTATGAGACAGTTGCTTTAACCGAAGAGTGCAGTGCCATATTGCAAAAGAAATTGCCACCAAAACTTAAAGATCCAGGGAGTTTTTCTATTCCTTGCTCTATTGGTGACTCATTCTTTACTAACGCATTATGTGATCTAGGTGCAAGAATAAATCTAATGTCTTTATCTATTTTTAGGAATCTTGGACTAGGTGAAGCAAGCCCCACTACAGTTTCCTTACAATTAGCTGACTAATCCATCAAGCATCCATGAGGAGTGATTGATAATGTACTGGCCAACGTCGATAAATTCTTTTTTCCAGTAGATTTCATTGTGCTTGATATGGAGGAAGATAAGGAGATACCAATTATCTTAGGTAGACTGTTTTTAGCAACTGGTAGGGCATTGATTGATCTCCAAAAAGGTGAATTGAGACTACGGGTACAAGACGAAAAGGTAGTATTTAATGTTTTTAATGCCGTGAAACATCTAGAGGACATTGAAAATTGCTTTCGCATTGATAAGGTAAGTTTTATGGTATTAAAACATAAAAATTTACCCTTGGATGCATTAGATGCTAGCTTGACATGTTCTATATTGCTGAAGAGTTTGATGGTTGTAATGTGGTTGAATACTTAAATTGGATGGATTCTTTTGAACCAAATAATAGGAAATATTATGAGCCTTTAGGACAGGGCCCTAGTAGACCATTACCCTCTATTGAAAAGCCACCAGTCCTTGAATTAAAAGAACTACCTAGCCATCTTAAATATGCTTACCTTGGGGAGTCATCCATACTTCTTGTCATTATATCATCAAGTTTGACTAGTGTAGAGGAAGAAAAACTATTACGAGTGTTAAGGGAATATAAAATGGCTATAGGGTGGTCTATCTCTGATAAGAAAGGAATTAGTCCTTCAGTGTGCATGCATATAATTCTCATGGAAGAGAATTACAAACCTTTAATTGATGCACAAAGAAGGCTAAATCCAACCATGAAAGATGTAGTTAGAGCTGAGGTTTTAAAGTGGTTAGATGTAGGGGTAATTTATACCATATTGAATAGCTTATGGGTGAGTCCGATTCAAGTTGTGCCTAAAAAGGGAGGGATGACTATTGTGAAGAATAGAAACAGTGAGTTGATTCCAACTCTCATGGTTACCAGGTGGCAAATCTGCATGTATTACAAGAAATTAAATAAAGCCACTAGGAAAGCCCACTTTCGTTTACCTTTTGTGGACCAAATGTTAGATAGGTTGGCTAGACATGAGTTTTATTATTTCTTGGATGGTTATCCCGGATACAAGCAAGTTGCCATAGCACCCGAAGACCAAGAGAAAACTACGTTCACATGTCCCTATGGCTTTTAGGAGGATGCCCTTCGGATTGTGTAATACACCAGCTACATTTCAAAGGTGCATGTTGGCAATATTTTCAGATATGACAGAAAAGAATATTGAAGTGGTCATGGATGATTTTTCTATTTTTGGAAAAACTTTGGATCAATGCTTAGACAATCTAAGGTTAGTTCTTAAATGATGTGAGGAAACTAACTTCGTTTTAAACTGGGAAAAATTTTATTTCATGGTTAAGGAAGGGATCATCCTAGGTTATAAAATATCATCTATGGGAATTGAGGTAGATAAGGCAAAAATCAAAACAATTAAAGAAATGCCACCGCCAACATCAGTAAAAGGGATTAGAAGCTTTTTAGGACATGCGGGTTTCTATAGAAGGTTTATTAAAGATTTCTCCAAGATTTTCAAACCATTTTTTAATTTACTTGTGCAAAATAACTCATTTGTGTTTGATAGCAACTATGTGCAAGCCTTTGAGACTCTTAAAACAAAGTTAGTGACAACCCCTATTGTAGTAACAACGGATTGGGAATTAGCATTCGAGTTGATATGGGATTCAAGCAACTATGCAATAGGTGTAGTGCTTGAGCAGCAACGAAACAAAGTCTTTCATGCTATATACTATGCAAGTCGCACCCTTAATGATGCTCAACTCAATAGCGCTACAACTAAAAAGGAATTACTTGCCATAGTATTCGCTTTTGATAAATTTCGGCCTTATGTAATTGGTAATAAGGTGATTTTGTGCACTAATCATTTAGCAATCAAGTACCTTATGACCAAGAAAGATGCAAAGCTAAGGCTCATTTGATGGATGCTGCTACTACGAGAGTTTGATTTAGAGATTAAAGACAAGAAGGGCACAAAGAATTTGGTGGTTGATCATCTTTCTCGGTAAGAGCTACCAGAAGGATGAAAAGAGCATATGTAGCCAATTGATGATCACTTTCTGGATGAACAGCTATTGATAGTGTCTTCTAAGAGAATTATGCCATGGTTTGCAGATTTTGTGAACTATCTTGTAGCAAAAATCATTACACCAAGCTTATCTCATCAACAAAAGAAGAAATTCGTTACTGATGTCAAAAAATATTACTATGATGATCTAATTCTTTATCAACATTGTGCATATCAAATGATAAGAAGATGTATACCGGAAGAGAAAATGCAAGGCATTTTGAAACACTGTCATGCACTAAAATGTCGAGGGCACTTTGGAGGACAAAGGACAACAGCCAAAGTTCTCCAATTAGGGTTCTTTTAGCCCACTTTATTCCAAGATGCTCATAAATTTGTTGTAGATTGTCATAGGTGTCAACAAACAGGCAATATTTCTAAAAGGAATGAGATGCCATTGAAAACTATGCTAGAAGTAGAGTTATTTGACGTTTGGGGAATTGATTTCATGGGACATTTTTCTTCCTCTTACAACAACAAATATATCCTTTTGACAGTAGACTACGTATCAAAATCGGTGCAAGTAGTGGGAACACCAACCAATGATGGTAAAGTGGTGCTTAACTTTTTAGGAAAGCATATATTTACACGATTTGGTATACAAAGGGCCATAATAAGCGATGAGGGTACTCACTTTTGCAACAAACCGTTCGTAACCCTCTTATCAAACTATGGTGTCTACCTTGGGAAAGCTTTAGCTTATCATCCTTAAACTAATGGCCAAACGAACATCTCAAATAGGGAGATGATGCGTTCGAAACTAGCAAGTATACTAGTCGCACAAGTAATAAAGTGATAAGTAACATATCGTTCCCACGAGGATTGATTCTAATTGAATTTGTTATTTCCAGCAACAATAAACTAAACAGGGGGGATTTTTGTTGAATGCTTTACTAAATGAAATAAGAATGCAAGTAAAGAATAACAAAACAGAAAGTAAATTTGAATGAAAAATCAATGGGAGAAAGCTGGTTAAGGGATCCTTCTCTACCACAAGATATGGATTTGCGAATTAATTGTAGAATTGTCATCTAATTACAGCATTGAAGTTATCAACCGTAGATAATAACAAGCTCTATTACCCCAATCTTTCCTTACTTTGTTGTTAAATAAAACAAGCTCTTTATTTAATCTCTATCCATTAAACAACCTAGAACAAGCTCTCTGAGTTTAATTCAATGGATGCATTATGATAAGAAAGATAGGTTGATCTAAGCAATAAACACACAAGCTCGGATTATTTAACTTAGGTTATATTCTCCAATTGCAATCTCTGATCACAATTTTGCTACTAATGATTAGAAATTCAAGACAATTACGGATCAAGATTTCTAGTCTAGCAATAGACAATATCCAGATTATATTCAGTTGGCCACCCAAATACAATCCAGCAAGCAATCATAAGCATTAAACATGGGAAAATACAAGCAACTTCAATTAGAGAATTGGATAACAACTTCTTGCACAATCAACTTACAAAAACCATATCAGGGGCTTTGAAATCACCCTCAACCAATTCAGATTCAGTTACACATGTTTAAGAACGTGGTAAATACAATACAACATGGAGACATTCCAGAAAATGAAAGGAAGGGAAAAACTTAGCAAATTTGATGTAATTCTCTTTGGATTGTAGTTCTTCCTCTTTCCAAGCTTCCTTTCTCCTTCAAGAACTCCAAGAGATGAAAGAATTCCAGAGCTGCATAGCCTCCACCACGTTCTCCCCTCTTCTAGTTATGAAAATAAAACCCTAAAATGTGTTTAAATACTCTGCTAGTGGACTTGCTACAGTGCCCGTATTATACATGCTACAGTGACTTGTGGAATTATATTTCTATACATCTCACACTGTTTTGATTACAACTTTTGGTACACTGAATGGATTTATAAACCGTAATTTCTCCAGAAAATAGACTTCGTGAGAGCTTTCCAACGGTATATAACATGTCGTCGGGTTCATTATACATCAATACAATTAAATCCGAGAAGATCACTGACTAGCAGAGGTGAAAATGAAGGGTTTTACTCCATTTTTGTGCAAGTTGCTTCCAAAACTCCTACAAACATCAAAACCACACAAAAACATAAAAATACCAAGGAATATAGCAAAGAAACATGGACGAATTGATATAAAAGTAATACATAAAATAGACACCTATCAAATTCCCCCACACTTAGACTTGGCTAGTCCTCGAGCAACTACGACAATATGAAATAAAACTAAACCGAAACAGAATCAACAAAAAATTAAAACACACAAATGCTTCATCTTGCAAATAGGCCTCAAAGATTGTACTTAAATTATAACCCAAGGAAAACTTCAAAATAATGCACTTGATCAAGAATTTCATCTCAAAGATTAGTTTCGCTTCACTTCAATTCCTAAAGTGTGTGTGTGTAGAGCCATTCTCACCTAATCACTTGTAATCCGGATGAGTTTATGCATAAAAATGAATCATATTTAATATTGAAGATGTGTGTATAATTGAACTCCATAGGCATGCTTTTCAAGTCACTCTCCACTAATGTAGACATGCACAACACCAAGGATCAAGGAGTGTCTTTATTAAGCTTGTACTTGGCTTCTGGTGAAGTATGATAAAAGGGATAATAATTTGGCTCAAATCACCCACAAACACATAAATCATTCAAAACTATGTAGAGCTCAACCCTATAATACAACTTTATTTTAATTCACCAGGTTACTCCCCCAAACTTTTTAGAACACTCAATTTTTTTTTCTTTTTTTTTTTGCAGAAAACAAAAGAAAACTACACCCCCACACTTTGTTGTTTCATTCTTTTTAAGAACACTTAAGGTATAGATCTCTTATTCTTCTTCTTTTGTTCTTTTTTTTTCTTTTTTTCCGGTGTTTTTTCTTTTTTTTTTTTTTTATTACACTTGGGTCTCCCCCCCCCCAACACTTAATACAACACATTGTCTCCAATGTGTTAAGTACGTGAGCTATAAGTAAAGATTGGCTTTTTTTTTTTTTTCTTTTTTTTTTCAAACACAATGGAACTCACTTGCATTGCTCATGACACCTCCTCTAACTTCCCAAAACCAGAACATAGCTCAAAATTTAATTGTGAATGATCTACATGCTCATAGGTAAGGGATAAACTGTTTTGAACAAATTCATTTGAGGTTAGGAAATCTTTAGTGAGTTAACAAAGAAAAAGGCTTACAAAGGCTCAAAGGGGTAACTAGGGATCACTTTCAGTCAAGGTTGTCTATTAAGGCTCAAACGGTCCAAAGATGGCCTAAATCATTTCCTCAATATCGCACAGTCTAGGATTTCACCTCGAGTGACTATCAAACAAGTTCTAGAATTCATTGAAATCTGAAGAAACATTTAAATTACATAAACTTTCTCTAAGTGAACAAATAACTCAATGATAATAGCTTAGTGCTCAATGTTACGCAAGGAATCAAAAGCAAAGTGAAAACCAATAAACATTTCAAGCACACAGATCCATGCATCATTTATCATTTTCCAAGAGGTATTCTTAATTCAATCATTATCTTATCATCGACCCACAAAATGCAAGAAAAGAGGTACGTGGCGTTGTTACACCTGAGTCAAGATTGTATATTTCAACAATCCTTAGGACCATAGCCCGCAGA
>SNVD02012041.1:0-60042 GCA_013180625.2 Boswellia sacra
TCTTAAATTTTAATAGTATAAACCAAAAAAATGGTCATTTCTTCTTTTTTCACCAGAGTAACTGTCAGCTAGCTTCCAAATTTTTGTGGAATTCGTCATTAGTTTTGGGTTTTTTGGATTTCATTTCAATTTCTTTCTCTAATAATTTTAGGCCAAAGTGGTGCATTTCAAGATTAATGTTCATAGCTGACTCATCTAAATGCATCAACATGGTGAAAACCATTTATATACTCTGGTCTTATGCCATTTAAGTGTTCATTATGATTTCGCCAAGATGAACCTCTTCAATTTAAGGTAGAATGAAATAGTGAAACAATAAAGTTGGTTTAGAATAAGCAGAAGATATCGATTAGTAGATAATAGGTTATATTTCAATGAACAGGATTGTCAATACTTTCAAGGTCCAAAAGTGAGAATCTACGGTGGAAAACTGTTCATCTCTTTACAGTTCATGGTTGTGTGAACCTCTCAAGGCCTACTTGGTTCTAAGAATTGAATGTATAATACATTAAAGCCCTGATTTAGAGCTTTTTTTTTTCTTTTTTGGCACTGGGTCGTGTGCTTTGTTTCAACTTGTTTCAGGTCAAAGTGAGTTTGATTTTCAGTTATTGTATTGTGACTTGGATCACTGGTCTGGTCTTATCTGTCACAGTGACTGTTATTTAGGATTTTCTTAGCCTTTCTTTTCAGTTTATATGGTGTGGTTCAAAATCTATGACACTTATGAGTTATTGAGAAAAGTTGAATGCAGGATTGACCTTTTTTCACTATAATTAAACATCATTCAATCACTGAGAGTAACACACCTAGATGAACTCCCTAAATTCTCTTCAAAAGGGTTTTTTGGATTACTTGTATATGTTTGTATTGAGTGATAGGTAAAAATTATTAATATTGATTTCTGTGTTATTATATTCCAATGTAAATTTAAGAAGTTTAATTTTCCTCTCACCTCCAAACACCCCCACCCCCACCCCCCCACCCAAAACCCTTTCTCCTCTTTCAAGCTAAATCTGTGTCCTTGGCTGCAGATACCCATTGTCAACTACATTTTCAGGGAGTCCCTTAAGCGAAAAGCCAGTGATGCTGAAACGGTCAGTCTAAATCAATTTTCTTGTGATTTTTTTTTTTAATCTTTGAATGTTTCTCAAAGATAAGTGTCCTTAGTCAACTTGTGACAGCCTTTAGATTACGTTTATATTGAAAACTGCAATTTATTTTCTTTTTAGGTAATGAACATTCACAAAGCTTTGGAGAAATTCTTATCCTTGATTCCTTCTCTCGTCTCTGATGTGGAAATCAATCTTATTGAAGTTGATTGGGCTAGTGAATTGGTCGATGATTCTATTCCTTCAAAATTGCGAGTTTTAACAGGTGTGAAGTTTCATTTGCTTTTGTCTGGAGCTGTTGTTTCTAATATTAGTGATTTTCTATGCTTACTGTAGGTCTTGCCTTTAGTTGTCTATGAGAATTTATATGGTCAAAGCCTTCTGTAATTCTGTTAAAATATTTGATAGATCACTGACTGTTGTTTCTTAACTCTTCAGGTTTTCTCCTTAATACTTGGTTGATTTGATGAATATTAACATGAGAGAAAATGAGAGTGTGTGGTAAAGCGAGAGAAAATTTGGCAATCAGATAATATTAGAGAGAATTCTAGAATTGCCTTTTATAGAGAATGCCAAATATGATCTTTATTCCTGAAATTTAGTATTATCTACAAATATTTTGATGGGAAATGCTCACATTGATTGATTACTCCACATTTTGCTAACTTGGACCAATCAAATCTAATAATTCTAATTTACTTGGACCAATCAAATCTAATAATTCTAATTTACCTATCAAGCTTGCTTCTAGATTCCTTCTTTTGACATGGGCTCTTCTTCCTGGCCATGGCCATGGCCATGGCCATGACTCCTTTTTTTACTTTGATTTTCTAGAATTGGGCCCTACGTTAATTCCTTCTTTATAGTGTACTTGTATAAAAACAATTATTGGAGCACATTACTTTTGTCTATTTCTCCATTAATCTTTTTGTCCTTCTCCGCTTTCCAAGGTCGCCAAAAATATGCTAGCTCTGTCCCTTATACTGCAGTTTTACCGTTTTTGGGATTAAGGGATTCCTTGATTAGTTTCCTTGAATTAAAACAAAGGGAGGGGGATGTAGACAGAGGAAATAAGAGGATTAATGGAAGAAATTTGGGGAAGAAATATAGTAAAATTGAGGGAGAAAATAATCCTCTTACTAAAATATCAAAAATCCATATTCAACAATTAGAATTAAAATAACTAATGACACTTATTTATAGTGCCAACAAACATAACTTGATTGAGAAATAGAATCTAGTAGGAACTAGAATCTAATCTCAACTAAACTGGAAAATGCCAAAAATAAATCTTAAACAACATAGTAAACTATTAATTAGGAAAATAACTCAAATTATGATTAAACCCAATTTAGGAAGATAAAATCCCTAATAATAGTCAAAATCCCTAATTAATTAAAATTCCTATAATCAAAATTGAAACCCTAATTATAACCAAATGGGTCCTACATTCCTCTTTTACGATCTTTTGTTTTGGCCTTTCCATCTTCAACAGATTTACTCTTATTTGACTCTCACTGGGATTTGAAGAGCTCCCTTATTTTTAGTCCTCCTTTTCTCCTTTGGGTCTTTTTATTTCAATGTATTTCTTCTTCTTCTTATCTTTCTCGTTTCTCAGGCATGGTTTAGAGCACTTTGCAGCAATCTTTTGCTTATCTTTATTATTATTTTCAAGTAAATTTATTGTTTATTTTTTTATACCTGTGTGTAATCTCTTGATTGACTAAATCCCTTCTGCTTGTTTTATTGACTAGATTATGTTGTAAGCCCTATGTATAATTTTAGTTGTAAATGATATATTCTATTTGACTTTAAAAATATTTCTAGCATGTGAACAGATATATGGTCTTATAAACAAGATTGGTGTGGAATTATAATTCATACAACATTGTTTGGACTCATATTGAAGTTTCTTCAACTTTGTTTAACATGTTGGGTGTCTTGTGTATAGGAATCTTAATAATGCTCCAAGATTGAAGTTTCTTGATGAAAAGTTTATTGTTTCTCTTATACAAAGAGATTGGTGTTTCTTGATTTGATTTACTGTTAACTTCTTCGAATGTTAGTCTAGTTCATTGGCCAAATTGAAGGATGCATCAAAGATATAGTTTTATCTTAGACTTCTTGAACCTATTCCTTTTTTTTTATTTCCTATTTTTGGTTAAAAATAGTTGAATAAACAAGGGAGTAGTCCTCTCCCCATTATTCAAAAATCTAGGTGTTTTAAGATCGCTTTGTAATTTTCTTATTGAATTGGTCCTTCAGTTTTGTACTTTGTCTCAAAGCAAAATTGTTAAGGGTTGGATGAGTCTTGAAAAATTGCATTTTTAGCTCTTGCTAATTTTGTTATTTTTACTTTCGGACATGACTTTGGAGTTACTCTTTTTTTTTTTTTTTAATGTCAAGTTGATCTTTCATGGCTAAAAATTTGCCAAGTTTAACAAGATATTATCTGTTTAGCTTGAATGGAACTTCAACAATTTGTGATAATCTGCGAATTTTATTTTAGATTGCTATTGTATGACATAAAATTGGAGGCAATACCTGCACTGGATTTCTACTAGTTTTGCTAAATACAAGCAGAAATAGTTCATTGGTTAATACATAATAATCATATTTCTACTATGATCGCATCTTTCTCATTTGTGCTTGAGCTACATAAATATGTGGTTGCTGACTTCTTACTCTTTACCTATACAGGATTTCTTCTTCGAGAAATAAAGGATTTCTGGCGAGTTGCTTTGTTGATGTCTACCTTGTTATATCCCACTGATATTGACCATACTGATGATATTTTAAACAAGCACTTTCAACTGGAAAAGAGACGAGATCTATTTGTGACCATTGAAAATGCCATTACTAAACTAGGTATTGCTGGCACTTTTTTCTCTACTAATTTATGGGTCACTGTTAATTTAGATTTGCTATCTTTTTTCTATACTCATATGTGGTTCACTGTTGTAATGTGAAAATAGAAAGTTATATGAAAAAGAGTATACATGTGGACCAGGTTGCCACTAACATAACCAAAACAATTGGGTGTATCAAAAGCTATAAGCTATACAAAGACAATAGATAGAGTTCTCTAACTATAGGTTCACTTCTGACAAAACAGAACTTTGCCAAAGCTTCCCTCATAATAGACTGACTGTAGCACCACCTAGTAAAGACGAACAAACAATAACAAGGTTTTATGATTTTGAAATGGAAGTTTAAACAAAAGTCCCACAAAAAACTATGGTCCTCCCATCTTTTTCCTTTGAAAAGATTACTATTTCTTTCCTACCATATGATTCACAAGAGAGCTATTACAAGTTACATCTAGAATATTTTGGCTTTGTTTTCTTTCCCAAAAACAAACATGTTTTCCATAAATAATTCTCAGCATGATCTTTGTACATCCCATGATTTTTTGGCTTCTTGACTTCATTTGTTCAATAATTTGACAACTAGTGGGCAATGAAGAACAAACTGCAGTCTTTTCATCCTTTCTACATATCCATGAAGAGAAAAGACTCATCTTTTGCATGCATTTTAAAACATTTGCTGTGTTGATTCTTCCTCTTGCTATTGCCCTAGCAAACACTTGAAAAAATTTCTTCTGGGGGCGAGGGCAGATGGCGTGGGGGATGGGTGAATAGGGTTGTTAAAAACAATTTGCTTAAATTACTAAGTTTTCACTTTTATCAAACTTTAGTGTTCAAATGAGGGGAGCACAGTACTTTAAAAGAAAAAAAATAGTAAATGAATTAGGTTCGACAGATCAAAACATAGAGCATTTCTTGAGGTTACACCACCCAAGGTTTTTAACTTATATAAGATGAATAACTGTATATAATAGAAACGTCACCTTACACAAGTGAAAAACATAATAATACCAGATTATATAGTTTGGTATTTAAATACTAAAAAGGTCGCACTTGCTCTTTCAAAAAAGAAGGTAAAAATGAAGGCTTAATAGTTTATAATAAAGACCAAAACTCAAATATTTGTTAAATCAACTTTGTAAAGTGTTGGTATATGATTTTATTGCTTGCAAGATATCAGAAGACACAAATGGGGGGCTATTTGTAGAGAAATTTGAAATATAACAATTGGGTTGACAAAATTGGAGTTTTGGCTTGTGGTAATGTTTCAGTTTAATGTGAAAGTGCATTTGACCATGTGGCTGTTCAAATAAATACAAACTCAAAATGCCAGAAAATAACTGGACGCATTCGGGATGCCCCAAACAGATCAACTGGTCTCAACACTAGAGTTTCAGTTTTGGGAATTTGAAACCAGTTGGTTTTCGAAGCTCACTATGATAGTTTGGTATTGAACTTCACTGAGTATTCCAATCCAATGCTTGATACTCAAAAGTGATTTCTTGAATCTTGTATTTAATGTAAAGCTTTTGTATGATTTGGAAGTCTAGAGAATCATCCTCTCACATGCCTAGACCTACTATATTGTATACATAATATAGGAGGGCTAAAAAGGGAAATTCGACTTAGGGCCACCTGGCTATTGTGGGGCATAGTGTGGTAACGGTTTGAGTTGTCCTTTGGGGAGGGTGAGTGATAGAAGCCAACCTCACTTCACTCACTGCACACACAGCTAGGAAGACTGGAATGGAAATAAATTGCAATTTTTCACTTAGATTCTGTCTGGGAAAATTGAATAAGAAAATAACAAGGATAGGTAGCAGGATCTTCGAGAGTCCTGCAAGCTCTCCCAAGAGACTATTGTCTCTCTATTTTCTTACTCACCAAATCTCACTTCCTTCCCTCCCTTTCTCCCTCTTATTTCTCTAACTAACTCCGCACAAGACCCTAGGACAGAATAACCAATTTCCCTACCCAAAACACAGCCAACGAATGACAGCAAAGCATAATAGAATTATAAAAGCCATTTCCCCATTCTGCCCTTAATTCCTCTTGCTCCTGTGTCGCCTGGCATAAGTAAGTCTGATTGGGGGCCTATCATTACCCCCTGCCCAAGTATTCACCTTGTCCTCAAGGTGAAAGTCAGGGAATTGTTGGTTAATCCGATCAAACAGCTCCCAGGTGGCTTCAAAATCTGGTAAATCCCTCCATTTAACCAGTACTTCAGTAATGACCCCTGACCCTTCAGACTTTTGTCGTACACTAAGAATAGCTTCAGGTTGCACAACCAACTCCATGGTAGGATTAAGCTGATTAGGTAATCGAGGTGAGACTGGAGTACTGCCTATCATTTTTTTCAGTTGTGATACATGAAACACTGGATGAACTTGTGAACCAGCAGGTAGTTTTAGCTTGTAAGCCACCTGTCCCACCTTACTTTCTATAGAAAAAGGGCCATAATACCGTGGACTCAGCCTCTCGTTCCTCCTCCTAGCCAAGGATTGTTGCTTGTAAGGTTGTAGCTTGAGGTAGACCATGTCACCTTCCTTGAAATTAATGTCCCTTCACTGCACATCTGCCTTCTTTTTCATTTGATCCTGGGCTGACTGCAAATTTTGTTTAAGTTCATCTAGGATGGCATCCCTTTCTTCTAATAATTTGTCAACTGTGGCCACATTAGTGGAGGACTGACCATACCGAATTAATGGGGGAGGGTCCCTGCCATATAAGATCTTAAAAGGGGAGGATTTAGCCGAGGTGTGGTAAGTGGTGTTGTACCAATATTCAGCTCATGGAAGCCACTGCACCCACTGCTTTGGTTTCCCACCCGCAAAGCATCTTAAATATGTCTCAAGACAGCGATTTACCACTTCCGATTGACCATCGGTTTGTGGATGATAGGCTGTGCTTCGCCTTAATTGAGTATCCAGCATTCTAAACAGTTCAGTCCAAAATATACTGAGAAAAACTCGATCTCGGTCAGTGATAATGGATCGTGGAACTCCATGAAGTCGGACAATTTCCTTAATGAAGACAGCAGCCACTGCTTGAGCACTAAAAGGGTGTTTTAGAGGTAAAAAATGTCCGTATTTGCTTAATCTGTCAACAACCACCAGTATGGTATCATACCCATCCGATTTTGGTAGCCCCTCAATGAAATCCATAGTAATATCCTCCCAAACCTGATTAGGAATTGGTATGGGTTGTAGTAAACCAGCTGGTGAAAGAGCTAAGTACTTATTTTGTTGGCAAATCTCACAAGACTCCACATAGGATTTGATTTCTTTTTTCATTCCAGGCTAGTAAAACTCATTAGAAATGCGTTGAACAGTCTTCAACAGCCCTGAATTGTTGACCCAGGTATGGCAACCCAAGAGGGGGGGTGAATTGGGTTTTTATTTATAAAAACGGATTTAGAAAACTTTTCTTGAAATATCAAAATTATTTAAATCTTTCTTTAAGAACAAAGGTGAAGAAAATGAAAATAGAATGCAATCAAGAGAATGGCAATAAAGAACAATCACAAGTGCAAGTAAATGTAAAGAGGATAGGGATAGAGAGAGTGCAAACTCGATGTACGTGGTTCGGCAAACCTTGCCTACGTCCACGGGCTCTTAGCTCCACAAGCTAGGCTTTCCACTAAGTTGTAAAAATCTTTACAACTTGCTTGATGAACAACCTCACGAAGCATTATTTCTTCAAACCCTTGACTAACACCACAGAACCCAGAGTTCTTCTATGATGAACACCCTCACCAGGCCACTTCCTATCACTCTATGACTAACATCCACACAAGAGATTCTTCTTGATTAAACAACCTACAACCAAGGCACCTTTCCCTTCACTCTTGGCTAACACCAAACACCAAGCGTTCTTCTCTGATTCCAAACTCACCAAGGAAGAGTTTCTCTCAAGCTAACGTTTTATCGCTTTAACAAGAAGATCTCACATCTCAACAAATATAAAGAACAAAGAAGAAGTTTTTACAACAAAAGTACAACTCCTCATTCAAAGGTAGATAAAGAATATAACCACCCTAGAACTTGCATATTTTCTCATTTGGCTTTTTTCTTGATAACCTGATGCTTCTCATTAGCCCTTATTCTTTCTGACTGGCCCGCATGGAGAGAACAGGGTTTCCTTTTAGAGGAACCAAATAGGATTAACTTAATCACAGAGTGAAGACACCATCTCCAAATTTTCTGCCCACCATAAAAAACCGTAATCTTGTCTGCCATTTTTGTCAATGTTCCGTTTGAAATTTGAAAATCTGTAAAACATAAAAGATCTGGACATTTGAATAAGCTTTCCAACGCATCAAGAACCAAGTCATTTGGATATCTGTAGCTCAAGCTATGGCCAAAACACCATTCGGTGCTCATGTGACTTGATTTTTCCTCCATGTGTCAGTCCACCGACTTGAATGATAATTCTGTCAGTCTTTCGTTTGAAATTTGAATTTCTTCAAAACATAAAAGATCTTCATATTTGAATAGCTTTCCAAAACATTAAGAATCAAAGCAATTGGATATCTCTATCTTAAGATATGGCCAAAACACCATTCGGTGCTCATGTGAGTTGATTTTTCTTCTCTGTGTCAGTCCACTGAATTGCATGTCATTATGTCCTGCCTTACATTTGGAAATTTGAATTTCTATCAAAAAATATCTACACAACACAAGGTGACACCATTTCAGTCATCTTTTCTAATGCCACAAGAATCAAGTCATTTTGATTTTTCTAGCTCAAGATATGTCCAAAAGAGTATTTGGTGCTCATGTTAGTTGCTTCCATTTGTCTTTCAAATTGCATGATTGATAATTGGACAACCTTTGCTATCTGATATTTGTTAATTTATTATAAACATTATGAATTGTTAAATTATGAGTAAGCTTTCCCAAAGGCGCAAGAAGTCACGCCTTTGGAATATTTTGTAGAGATATATAGGACAATTGATTGCACAATTGCTCATGTGTCACATTCACTTAATCAATCCTAGGTTATCTTAGTTTGGTGCATTTACCATGTAGTCTTCTCCTTCGCTTCAACACTTCATTTTAATAAGCCTCTTCTTGATTTTAAAATTATTTTAATGATCTTACTCTTGCACATAAATAAACATGTTAGTAAATCTCAATTAATCAATGTGTATTGTTATCATCAAAATTATCATGTAGCCTTAGGGCTAACAATCTCCCCCCTTTTTGATAATGACAAACCATTGATTGCTTTAAAATATAATCTAAAATCAAGAATGAAAATAAAATCAACAATAAGCAAAAAGAATGGCACTTGTTATGAATATAAGCAATCCAACTATTTCTCCTCCTTTTGTTATCATCAAAAAAATGTAATCAAATTAACTGCTCCCCCTAAATATATTCTCCCCCTTAACATATGCTACCATTGAAAGATTATCATATAAAAACAAAATTAAGACATATCCAACATGCCTAATTCGCTTCTAATTATGCAAAATATATCTTGACTAAGGGGTTTAGTCATATTTAGGTCTAGAGACTAATTCCCAAACTTGATTTCTCTCAAATTGGTTCAATTCTTCTTGCATAGCCAAAATCCAACTATCCTCATTTTTAGCTTCTTTAAAGATTTTGGTTCAAATTGAGAGACAAATGCAAAATGATTACAAAAGTTCCTAAAAGAAGATCTAGTTTTCATACCTTGTGATGGTTCACCAATAATGAGATCTTTAGGGTGAGCTTTTGCATACCTCCATTCCTTTGGTAATTTTTGGGAAGAATCATTTACTTCCTCAAGCTTTTCTTGTTGAAGTTGTAATTCATCTTGGCTCTTTTCATCAAGCCTTGATTCCTTGATTTGCCTTTCTACCTCAACAATATCATCATCTAAATACTTTGAAGAAATCACATTAGTTTTATCAAAGTCAACATGCATAGATTCTTCTATAGCAAGAGTCTTTTTGTTAAAAACTCTATATGCTTTACTATGGTTGAAGTAGCCAACAAAAATTCAACATCGGCTTTTGCATCAAATTTTCTAAGGTTATCCTTGGTGTTTAAAATAAAACATTTACATACCAAAACTATTAAAAAATCCATGTTGAGTTTTTTCTTCCTTCTAAGTTCTAGGAGTTTTTCTTTATTAAAGCTCTAATATGGACTACTATTGACTTATACAGCATAGCGGATTTACGACTTCCGTCCCAACATATTTTGGCGAAATACTTTATCCAAGTAACATGGTTCCTAGCACATATTCCATGGATAGTCCTCTTTTTCAGCTCTCAGAAACGAATCAACACACACCATTTTGTTGTTAGTTTACTAGGTGGCATAAGAATTATGTTCAAAACCTTATTTCATCACAAAAGATTTTTCATGCAAATATTGGTTAACTTCCCCACCATGATCACTCCTAATGGACACAATAGAATACCATTTTTGATTTTGGACTCTTTTTGCAAATTTTGAAAAAGCTTGTATGGCCTCATTTTTAGTTTTCAAGAATAATACCCAAGTGAATCTTGAATAATCATCCACAATAACAAAACATAATACTTTCCACCAAGGCTTTGAGTTCTTGATGGTCCAAATAAATCCAAATGAAGTAATTGTAGAGGTTTATTTGTTGAAATACATTTCTTTTGTTTAAAAGAAGTTCTCAATTGTTTTCCAAATTGACAAGCATCACAAATCTCATCATTTTTCAAATTTTATTTTTGGAAGATCATCAACTAAATCAATTTTAGAAATTTTTTGAAATTGTGTCCATGCTAGCATGACCTAGCCCTGACATGCTATCACCCAAGCATCATGATTACAATGAAAACACCGTTGTCTACATGATCATTTAACATCAATAAGCAATTGTATAGAATTACCAAAACAATCTATTACCAACAAATAATGTCTTATTGTTCCTAACATCCTTAATCACACATCTATTATGCTCAAAAGTAACAAAATATCTCTTATCACACAATTAATTAATGCTAATCAAATCATGTTTTAAACCATAAACAAGCAAAACATCTTTAATAATAGGTGAAGAAGGGTTACCAATATCACCATGTCCGATTACCCTTCCTTTGGCATTATCACCGAAGGTCACATATCCTCCTTTCTTCATGATTAATCTTGAGAACTTGGAGGCATCTCTGGTCATATGCCTTGAGCATCCACTTTCTAAGTACCACTTGTGTTTGACACTCCTTTGTCTCTACAATCAACATTCAAGGAGTAACTTTTTGGTACCCAAAAGTTCTTGGGTCCTTGGGGGTTAGTTATGGTCCTTTTTGGAATCCATATTTGTTTCAAATTAGGATTTCTCTTAATGTAACAAGAATGCATTTTGTGTCCTTTTCTTCCACAATAATTACATGAATGACTTAGGATTATTCCTAAAAGATGCATGAGCAAAATAATTTTTTATATACTTTTGATTTTTATGAGTTTTATATCCTAAGCCTCTTTTATCAAAAACACACCTTTGGTTTTGTAACATAGAATTCAAATTTTTTGGGCTTTTTGTAAAACTATCAACAATATTTCTTTAGTCATTATTTTCCTTTTTCAAAATAACATTTTCTTTCTCTAATTTATCAAAATCCTTTTGTTTTAAAATCTAATTTTCAGTTTTTAAAAAATATATTTGACTTTCCAAACTTTCAAAATCTTTTTGCTTTAAAATTTCATTTTCATTTTCTAAAGCTTCATTTATTTCTACCAACTCTTCTAATTAAGATAACATGATTTTTGACTTCTTTTTGAAAGCATTGATTTTTGAGTTTTTCTTATCAATTTGCACATGTAAATTTTGGAATGCTTCAAGTAATTCATCATATGAAAGTTTAAGATCATAGTTTAGAATACTTACCTCATCGTCACTTAAAGCCATGAAGCACATGTTTGCCACTTCACAATCTTCTTCTTCGATAGAGCTAGCTTCACTATCATCCCAATTTGTGGCTTTCATTGCTTTGGATTTCTTGTTTTGACTCTTGAAGTAAGGACAATCCATCTTTACATGTCCCGGTTTCTTGCACTCATAGCAAATGACTTGATCATTTTTCTTATCTTGCTTTGAGCTTTGCCCTTTGTACTCCCTTCTAGAATTCTTCTTGAATCCTTGGTTTCTTATAATCATCCTTTTTAGCTTTCTTATGATGAATGCAAGATCTTCATCATCTCCTTCATCGTCGGAATCATCATCTTCTTTTGTTGAAGATTTGAAAGCGATATTTTTCTTTTTCTTGAAATCTTCTTCATTCTCCTTCAAAGTGATTTCATGAGTCATGAGAGAAACCCATAAGTTCTTCTAATGGTAGTTTGGTGAGGTCCTTTGCTTCTTGAATTGCCGTCACCTTCGGCTCCCAAGATTTTGGTAGACACCTAAGAATCTTTCTCACCATTTCAACATTAGAATAAGATTTACCAAGAGATTTCAAACTATTAATAATATCCGTAAATCTAGTAAACAGTTCAGAAATTGATTCATCCGATTTCATCTTAAAAAGCTCATAACTATGAACTAGCATACTAATTTTGGATTCTTTAACTTGACTAGTTCCTTCATGAGTTACTTCAAGTGTGTGCCATATTTTTTGTGCCGTAGAACAAGTAGATATTCTATTAAACTCATTTCTATCTAGAGCACAATACAACACATTCATAGCTTTAGCATTCAAACTCAATTTCTTTTTATCATCTTCACTAAACTCTTTAGGTTCTTTAAGCATGCATTCCCCATTTCCAATTTTGGTAGGAACAAAAGGTCCTTCCAAAACAATAGACCACAAATCATAATCAAAAGATTTTAAGAAAATACTCATTCTAGTTTTCCAATAAGAGTAATCACTTCCATTAAAAAATGGAGGGCTAGAGATAGAAAGTCCCTCAACATATGAAGTTGAATTAAAAGTTGCCATAGCTCAAAAATCGATTAAGATTTAAAAAAAAATGAGCAACCTTGCTCTGATACCACTTGTTGACCCGGGTATGGCAACCCAAGAGGGGGGTGAATTGGGTTTTTATTTATCAAAACGGATTTGCAAAACTTTTCTTTGAAGATCAAAATTATTTAACTCTTTCTTTGAGAATGAAGGTGAAGAAGATGATATTAGAAGTTATCAAATATGTAATCAAGAGAAAAATAATGATGAACAATCACACGTGCAAGTAAATGTAAAGAGGAAAGGGATAGAGAGAGTGCAAACTCAATTTACGTGGTTCGGCAAACCTTGCCTACGTCCACGGGCTCCTAGCTCCACGAGCTAAGCTTTCTATTAAGTTGTAGAAACTTTACAACTTGCTTGATGAACAACCTCACCAAGACTTTTTCTTCCAACTCTTGATAACACCACACCAAGAGTTCTTCTTGATGAACAACCTCACCAAGGCACCTTCATTCAACCCTTGATAACACCACACCAAGAGTTCTTCTTGATGAACAACCTCACCAAGGAAACTTTCTTCAACTCTTGATAACACCACACCAAGAGTTCTTCTTGATGAACAAACTCACCAAGGAAATATTTCTCTCAATGATAACTTTTATCCTTTACAATAAGATCTCACTCTCACCACAATACAAGAACAAAGATAATTGTTTATAACAAAATACAACTCTCCTCAAAGAGTAGATAAAAAAATAAAAGCTCTCTAAAAATGATATTTCCCTTATTTGTGGCTTGATGGATGTTCTTGAATGAATGGGAGAAGGGCTCATTTTATAGGCAAATGAGATGAACTTGATCAAGTGAAGACACCAATTCCAAAGTTTCTGCCTACCATAAAAACCGTAATATTGTCTGCCATTTTTGTCAATGTTTTGTTTGAAATTTGAAAATCTGCAAAACATAAAAGATCTGAACATTTGAATAAGATTTCCAACGCATCACGAACCAAGTTATTTGGATATCTGTAGCTCAAGATATGGCCAAAAAACCATTCGGTGCTCAAGTGACTTGATTTTTCTTCCATGTGTCAGTCCACTGACTTGAATGATAATTCTGTCAGCCTTCCGTTGGAAATTTAAATTTTTTCAAAACATAAAAGATCTTCGTATTTGAATAATCTTTCCAAAACATTAAGAATCAAAGCATTTCAATATCTCTATCTTAAGATATGGCCAAAACACCATTCGGTGCTCATGTGAGTTGATTTTTCTTCTCTGTGTCAGTCCATCGAATTGCATGTCAATTATGTCGGCCTTCCATTTGAAATTTGAATTTCTTCAAAACATATGAAATGTGCTTCATTAAGTCCTCTTTCCAATGCCATAAGAATCAAGTCATTTTGATTTTTCTAGCTCAAGATATGTCCAAAAGAGTATTTGGTGCTCATGTCAGATGCTTCCATTTGTCTTTCAACTTGCATGATGATTTGGACAACCTTACACTTGAAATTCGAATTTCTTTGAAACATATGAAATGTTATAAATTGAGTAAGCTTTCCAAAGGCTTAAGAATCACATCATTTGGACATCTGTAGAGAAATATATGACCAATTGATTGAACATTGCTCATGTGTCACATTCCTTGAATCAAACCTTGTTCTTAAACTTTGGTGCCTTTAACATGTAGTCTTCTCCTTAGCTTCAACACTTCATTTTAATAAGCCTTTCTTGATTTTACAATTATTTCAATGATATTACTCTTGCACATAAATAAACATGTTAGTAAATCACAATTAATCAATGTGTATTGTTATCATCAAAATTATCATGTAGCCTTAGGGCTAACAAAGAGATCCTAGCCAAGGCCAAGATGCCCAATAGGTCACAAGGCACCTCTATTTATAGATAAATTCAGGGGCAAACTTGTCAAATTACAAAGGAATAATTGTCAAATATTAGATGCACCAACTTTGACAATTGGGGTAATTAGGTGAACTGACTTTGACCACCGATTTTGACACTGAATTATTGAGACTTTTAATCACATGTCAGCATAAAAATCGTAGTTATTTCTCTCAGCTTTCTAGAACATCTTGTTTCATACGATTTCGATACGTATCTTGAGAGATAAGATCAAAATACTGAGGCATGGTCAGTCTAGGCCGAAACTACAGATGGGTTCACTTCAAGCCCATTTTTTATCCACTAAGAGACCAAATTTGATTATTCTTGTGAAATGCATCTTGTAGATAATTTAATCAGCTTTCCTAAACATTAAGATTTGTACCATTCTGATCTAGAAATAGAAAGTTATGCCAATTTTACCAAACCTATAACTAAACCAAAATTAAGAGAAAGTTAATTTCAAAGATGCAAAGACTACAAATATGCTTAAGTTGAGGAATTTAATGACACTATTAATGCAATATGATAAGCTAAACTCTTATTAAGCATACATATTTAAGTGTTCATCACTTAAGTTCTCTTCCGATGATGGCAGTCAACATTTCATTTGGAGTGGCATCCATTGATTTCTCCACCTTTGCCAAAGCCTTCGCCATGGCTTCTCTATGCTTTTGGGATGAGATCAACAAGTCCCAACTGCTAGCATTTGTTTGAGTTTTCTTCAACTGCTTGATGACTTGGTCTTCTTCTTCTTTGACTTCTTCCTTGGTAATTTCTTTGCCCTTCTTAATAGTAGTTTCTTTCTCAACTGGTTTTTCCTTCTCCTTCTTATCGTAAAAACTACCCCTCCTTGTCATTCCTTGGACTTTCTCATTCTCACCCTTAAGTGTTTCTCCCTCGACTCTTACTTCCTCTTCTTCATCACTGCTAAAGTCAACCAAAAGGTTTGGAAAGGTCTAGACTTTAGGAATGTCATCCCAAATTCCTTTAACTTTTACTTTTTTACATCTTTTAGGTCACTACAAAAAAAAATGAGAATAGATGACTGACACTTTATGATAAAAATTATTATATCATAAAAAGATGATGAAGTAGTGATAGAATTATGATTTATCAGACACTTAATGAGTACTTGTGATATATTTTTATCTATCAAGAATTGATGATAGACTAGTGATAGAAATTAACTCTATCAAAACCTTTATGATAGAAATTTTGTATTGACCGTGTTTGACCAAATTTTAAATTAATATTTTATTTGAAAAACTCAGTAAATGCCTTAAAAAAACCTAGAGTGAATGACTTTTCATTTCCCTCCAACAAAACTTCCCCCCCACACCATCCATTTCAACCCCAATATATTTTTTTCTTTATTCTTATTGCCTTTATCTTTTGCATTTTCACTACAATGAAAATTAGCTCTACTCATTTTTTTTTTACAATTTAAAAAAAATACTTGTCTCATTTACACACACACATATGCATACATGATAAAAGATAACTTTTATTTCTCACGCTTTCCCTCTGGACATGTGATTTTACTTTTCTTAGAACCTAAAAGAACAAGTAAATTACCTATTCTGATTAGAGATATTGAGTGTTACTCTTTTTTCTTCACGTCATCACTACAAGAAAAATGGGATACAGCAACATGACGTTCGCAACGTGCATTGGTTGCATGTTGCAAAAGCCCTTTTTTGACAACGTGCGCTCCATGCACGTTGCGAAAAATGATTTTCAGCAACATGCAACATATGCATGTTGCTGAAAAGACTATATTGCAACGTGCATTTTCTGCACGTTGCAAAAAGTGTTGAATTTAGCAACGTGCATATGCTGCACATTGCGAAAAGTTTTGCTCTTATGAATTTAATTTTTAATGATTAAATATTAAAATCAAGAAAATGTAATTTTTATATTAGTAACTTAAAAAAGTCTTCTTAAACTATTAAAAGATAATTAAAATTACTTTGATTTTTAAATGTTATAGAAAATTACACTAATTGAGTAATTTCATATTTTGAAATTAAATAAAATTAAAAATAAAAAATATAAGAATATTAATTAAATAATATAATTGTATGTTTCAATATAAATTTAAAAATTTTAACAATATTTAAACAAAAAGATAATATTATTTTCTATATAAAATAATGATTTTTAAATATAAATTTTTTAATGTCGAAATTGTATGAAATAAATTAAATTATTTTACAATGAAATCACATCATATTTTTTTTTTTTGTAAAATTAAGAAAGTAAAAATATCAAATTAAATTTTATTTTAAAATAATATAACTAGTACAAAGAAGAAAAAGACATACTTATCATAAACTTTTTTATCAAGAAAAGGGAGAGCTATTTCTAATACAAAAATTACTAAAACTGCATCGTTTTGATACCCTTTTTTTTATAAACAAAGATAAACGATGTCGTTTTTGCTAAAAATAGGGCTACATAAAAAATGAAGATTGATCTTCTCTTTTTTGTTGTCTGCCGCGTCCACCATCTCTATCAGTTTCTTCCATTCGACTAGATTCTCTTTCTTTCCTCCATCGCATCTCCATACCCCTACTGTTTCAATGACTTTGTTAATTAGCCTCCTGCCCACTCACTGCAAAATACGCACTCTTCTCTCTCTCGCTATCTGATATTCAATTTAAAAATCTGAGACAAGTTTTCTATTTGTAAAATTTCTAGATTTCCATCTTACATTTGCTTGAGAGAAATGGCATAGGTTAGCATTCATAGAGCTGTGAGCTTTTTTTTTTATTTTTACCTTGGTGTTTGTTCTCATGGTGATGGCAGTGACCGTGCAGGAGGGTATTGACCGTCGCCGAGTATGGATGCTGGAGTTACAGTGCCGGTAATGGCTCCAAAGAGACTTGAGGTGAGTTGACTGAGTTGAGTAGATCTAAGGCTCCGATTTATATATATATATATATATATTTTATGTTATTATTATTGTTATTATTTTATTTTCCTGTTATTATTTTTTGTGTGACTGGAGATAATGTCTTCATTATTTGTGTGAGTAGGAAGTCATCTCTAGCAAGGCCGAGAGGTAGAGTGTTAGAATTGGTTAAAGAGGAGATCAATTTGATGCCTCATGGAGAAATCGGAGATGACTTTTTCACTTAGATTCCTTTTCAAGTACTTCAATGCTAATCTCTCTCTCTCTGGCTTTCAAAACTTATTTGCTTAAATTATTGTTTAATTGCAGCCTTGTGAATGAGAACTTATTACAGATTGTTTAATGTTTCTATAGCCTTATGATTTGAATGATAACTTGCGTTTATTGTTGCTACACAAATTAAAGGAGTTTTGAACTGATTTTGAAGCAACTTGTTTAGAGATTCAGTTAAAAAAAAACAAACTAAAAATGATGACTTTTTGCAAGAGTAAAATGTCGATTTGAATTACTTAGTATAATTTAAGATATAATGAAGATAATGTTATAATATGGTTAATAATATTGTTTTCTCATGATCAGTTTACTTTCAATATATTTATTGGCCTTCTTTTAAGATAAGACCAAATCTTTGATGATATTTGAAGGATTTAAGATGTGAAGAATTGAGAGTTGGCTTTCTTGTTGAAACATGTGATATGGAGTTACTTAATGAAGTGAGGTGGTTGTAGTGGGCTTTCTTTGGACTTGCTGAACTTTTTGTAAAGTTATTTTAGATAATTTATGATTAATTTCTAGTTGTGAAAGTGCATTCAAACCGGTGTACAAATTGATTAAAATAATCAATTGATTGTAAGTGGCAGACATGAGTGCATACGTCCATCTTGCTTTGTTTAACAATTCATGGAGACAAACTTAAGTGGTTGAATTATTTATTCATTACCAACTCCAATTATGGCTTCACTTCATGGCCAGCTCAATATAAGACATATTTAGTGGCTAGATAGAGGTGGCATCAACTGACAAATCACAACCTTAGATCAATCTCAACCTTCGATAAATGTGGTATGTACATTGCTAGTGAGACAGCTTTATTTTTTATTTCTATTTGTTGGTTTTCTTTTCTTATGAAAGTACTAAGTATGCTACTTATATATTCCAATTTCCTGCAAAATTAGGTTTAATATTTTGCTTTGCTTTATTTTTTTAACCAACCAAAATCATGCAGAGCAGAATATACTAGACATTAAACTTCCTATACACCTTCTCACATAGGGCAAGATTTGGATGAAATTATTTTGTAAAGTTGAGAATGGATTTGATTTCGTTGCAGAATGGAACAACTGTGGAAGTGAAGACAATTGCTACCACTTTGAATGAAGCTAATGTGCCTTAGGAGGACTTTTGGGTTAGTATTCTTCAGTTCTGTTGTTGGATTCTTATAGATTGAATTGAATTAATTTCTTTGTTATGAGTCACTCTTGAATTGGATCTAAAATAGTGATTTTTGATGTGGGTATTGATTTGTTACCATGTTAAAGGGAAAAAGAAGATTTTTTTTTTTGATGCAAATAGTATAAGTTCTTACTACAAAAGGAGTTGACATTGTAGAGAATTTATGATGTTAGGGTGTAAGTGTTTGTTATCCAGCTTTCTTGGTTTGGATACTTTTTCGCTTGATGGTTGGAGTTGACATTGTAGATGTGGCCTTTTACCAAGTTTAGATTATACATGATATACGGTATTATACTTATGATTTTGGGATCTGTTCATGTTGTAGGTTCAGTTGCAGCATAAGATAAAACAAGAGGCAAAGCAATTTCGACAATGGAAGGCTTTTAGAGAAAAGGAATTGCTTCAGGTGATTAATTAACAACACTTGTATTTTTCTATTTTTTAAATACTTTCAGTTGCACAAGGAATTGTAATTGTAGCTCAAAATTATGAAGTCCATTTTTTTTAGACAGATTTGTGCTGCTTGTGCTTTGGAAAATTTATTATGTGCTTAACAACACATTTTGAGGGGTTGTTAATCAATGCTTAATTACATGTTCCAGCAAACAGGACCAGATTTTTCTGTATTCTTTAAAGGAGATACTAAACCTTACCATAATTTTTAAGTAAAGTTAGCCTTTTCGTCTCATTTCTTTATGTGCAAAAATAACTTTGTGTCTATGGAAACTTTTTTACTTGAAAGTATGTATTTGTTTAAATTGAAAATGATAGAAATTTAACTATTCAATCCTGAGTTTATATATATAGTGGATGAGATACATTTCTCTTTAATATGTTCCATGCTGCATTTCAGATCTTATCCAACTATTCTTTCTGAGGGTTCCAGAAATTCTTATTCCTTAAGCAACTGTCAATTTATTACATTTCCTTAGCTTTGTTTTTTAAATATTTCCAGAATTGCTTCAATGCTTTTTTGTCCTTCTAATGCCTCTTAATAATACTTGAATCGTGTTGATATAGCTATATTTACATGCATAATTTTTTATACTTCTGATTGCTGTGATGTTTGAAATTTCATTGACCAATAGAGCAGGCCTACTTTTATATTGTATTTTTCATTTGCAAATATTCTTCTGGACCATTGCTCTTATTTTGATATCTGCGAAGCAGCTCAAGAAGGAAGGAGAAATGAATATGAACGACATAAACTTGAGGCCATGAGTCAACGGCAGTAAATGGTGAGAGCTATGTCTTGCAATTGTTTTGTTATGAGAAGAAGAAGAACAAAAATAAAAAAATAAAAATAAAAACCTCAGTTCCATACAATGAAATTAGATATCCAACTTTTAGCATGGAAATTCTCAAAGGTGACACCACTAAGGCAAGTGGAGGAAGCCTTTTCTACCAAAAAAACTTAATCAAACCTAAGTTTTTACTTTGCATGACATGCCAATTCAGTGTATCTTCTTTATGTCCAATAGATGTAGCTACAGAAATTTGTACTGCTCCCAATCACTCATTCTTGTCTTGCAGTTTCTTCAAAGCAAGACCGAGGAGGCAACAATGGGAGGAGTTTTGCAGGACATTTGCTGAAAATGGGAGGAGTCCTCCTGGAGATTTTGCTGAGAATACGAAAGGAGTTATGTTGGTTTAGCTAGTTAAATATAAAATATTTGCTCTCGGTTGCGGAAATTTGTCATGTGAACTTTAAATCTAATTTGGTTAGCTATCGTTTGTTGTTGCTTTTGGATTTGAATTAGATTCACAGTTTGTTGTTGATAATTACTAATGGTCTAGCTTATATATTGGTAATGATATACTTGATCCATAGAACTTGTTCTCTATATTGTTACGTGGATGTCATTACTATAAGTGTTGTTGGACTCAATTGGATGTGCACTTTAATTTTTAGTTTATAGTAAATTTGTAAATGAAATTTAGATACAAGAATGCATAAATTAAATAAAAAAAACCATAATTCTATATAACTAAATTTAAATATTGTGACAAAAAAATCAATCATAAATTCTGTCACAAACAACATAATTTACACATAAAAAATTAGCCACTAATTTTTGCACAAAAATTTTCTGCCAAAATTAAATTTGAATCTAAAAAAGAAATCAATTTTTGCACAAAAATAATCAAATTTAAAAAAGTTGATTTCCCGCCAAAAGAAACTGAAGAAATTAATTAAAAAATTAATTTTCTAGTGTGATAGAGTTATGACATGCAAAAACTATCACGAACCTAATGACGTATTTTTTCTCTATCATGAATGAGTGACAGTGACATAGATGACTAATAGATTTTCTATCATCCACTCCTGTTTATGCTATTTATTCCCATCATCTATTCTCAGTTTTCTTGTAGTGGGTAAGCTCTCTCTTCTCACAATACTCCCACCTTATTTCCCCTTCCTAGCTTTGCGACCCTTCTTTACCTTAAATCTTCTAGGTGGTGAACTTCTTATAGCCCATTTTCTAGTCATCCACTTCTTGGCAAAGGCAATTGTTAGTGTGGACTTCTTCTTGGCTGATGCTTCTTCATCTTCTTTTTGTTGTTCTTCCTCCTCATGGTCACTGAGGCCAACAATTCAGGCTTCAAGCTTCGCTTAACCCTTTTTATTACACTGTTGGACCGTCCACCCTTCTTGGTGAATATTTAGGCCACCAAAGGAATAGGCTCTTCTTCCACCTTTTCGATGATCTCTTTAGGCCCGTCTTCTTTGGGTTCCTCTACCTTAGGCTTCTTCTTGTGGCCACCTTTCTAATGGGCCCTGCTTTTTGCTTAAGCTTGGACTTCTCCCTTCTTTTGGCTCACTCGGCTCTACTGGATCTGCCATTTTCTTTAAAAGAGTTCATGACTTGCTCCTTGATCAAGCCTAACCCAATCATTATGGTTGTTGGTGGAGCTACCTAGTTGTAGTTGGGTAGTGGATTACTTCTTATGTTAGGCTCTTCCAACTCTGGATCACGAATCTAACCCTTGTTTATCAAGTCTTGAATCTCATCACAAAGACGATGACATTTGTTAGTGACATGGCTAGTCAGTTGGTGAAAAGCACAATATTCATGATGCTTGCAGATTCTGTGGAGGTTTTGGTGTTAAAGGGAGTAGCATTGATTGGGCATAGAGTTCTTCAAGTACTTGGGACAAGGGTCATTTCAATTGACCAAACTTCCTTAGTTGATTTGTTAACCCACTGGGCTAGTTCAAGCTTTGTTCAACGGCCAAAGTTTGTGATGATTGAAGTGGTATTAAAGTTGAAGCTAGTCTCCAGGCAAACAACGCTGTCAATTAGGCCACTTGTTGCTTTAGTGTTTCTTTGTCTATACTCATCTTATTGACCCTTTCATCTTGATCAGCCATTGTGGTTGTAATTAGCTCACCTACTTCAATCAAAATCTTAATGACTTAAGCCACTTGTTGTTTCATCTCTCCTATTTCTTCATTTTGGTTGGCCATCTCATATAACCCGAGCTATGATGGCTATAAAACAAAGGTGTTAATGCCATGCATTCATACATGTATGCGTGGTATGATGCATGCTCATACAAAGGCATAGACAAGCTTTCAGCCTTCCAACCTTATTTCTCCCATACACGTGAGGTCAAGTGTCTTTCGCTATGATTTTTGGCCTTATTCCTAAGTCATCATCATGGGATGTGGGAATGTAAGATTCTCTCTCCTAATTCTAACATTCAAATTGATGTTGGATTCTCGATGATTATCATAACATGGCTTCTAAATGTCATGATAACCTTAACTCATGGCACATGTTCCCATTTTGTTCTTATGGTTGATTTAACATGTGGCATTCGCTCATGGTTCCACGAGGTTTGAGTCTATGTTATTCTAATCATGTGAAATTTATATGCTTGGACATGCATTTCAACATGGGTTTTGGATATTCATCATATTGAAAATTTATAGATTCATCTACATGGGCTTGAGTCTCAAGGTTCTAATGGTCTAGGCTCCTTCAAGCAAGAGATGCCCCCTTGGGCTGGTCTCTTTTTATACCAGATTAATGGTACATGCTCAAAGGTGGTGACACCAACATGAGTCATCTAAGGGTAGAATGGAGCCGAAGACTTCTCATGCTAATGCCACACGACTAGTTTAGGTAGTTCATGCTCATTGTGTGCAAAATATAGTGATGCAAGGACTCAAAATATCAACATAAGCTATTAGAATTTGGTATCGCAATTGCAATCAACTTCTCTCATCCCTAATAGAGTTGCCATTGTGAACGGGGCTTTCATCTTACCAGAGCGTTTATGATTACCACACTATGTCAAAGCCTCTTTTGAGACCTGAGGGAACAGACGGGCCATAGGTGCGTATGAAGAAATAGAGTCACCAGCCAATTATTCAATTGGAAATCAATGGGGCCAATCCGATCCCTCATTTCAGGACTAAACTACCCTCATCCCTTCATAGATAAGTTTGAGAAGTTAGGTACAAGCCATTTGCTTTGTCTGGTTCAAAATCCGGCCTCCACTAGGGCATACCAAATAAAAATAGCTTTTATTGTTATACAATCCACTTAAGTTGTTGGTTTTAAGTACACATTTCCAATTTGATCTTCATTAAGCAGATAAAGTGATCTTCAACCAATAGCAGTTGTATATTCATATAAAGAAAGAAGGAGGAGATTAGAGTTACATTTCGTTGCAAACATGGGGATAAGGAAGAGGATTACAACATTGTTTTTCAACGATAAAGTAAATTCTATTTCTAACACATCATACATCTTATTCATTCATACATATAATTCATTGCATATTCATGCATATTAAAAATACAACATAGACATACAAGTCGAGATTCAATAGATAGTGAATTCCTCACCACCATATGTAAGCTTATTCAATAACTATCAAGCCTCTTTTATAACATATTCATGTTTTATTCATACATTCATAAATCAATTAATTAAAATTTAAACAAAGCGATAATCTGGATTCATGACACTTCTACCTAGATTTGATAATTCTTATCATAGTAATTCTACCTATTACTATTCTTGCACAATTCAATTGATAATGATAATTATAAATATGACAATTCCTACCTAGCATGGCATTTCTAGCCTAAGTCAATCAATTATAACAAAACATGGCTATGCTAACCCAACTTAATCAATCAATCAAGACAATCATGGCAATTCTAGCCTAAACGTGGCATTTCTAGCCTGATTTAATCAATCAATATCAATCATGGCTATTCTAGCCCAATTCAAGCAATCAAGGGTAAACGCGGTAATTCTTACCTATTCTATGCTATTTCCTAGCATGCTTAAAAAATCATAAGTCTTCCTAGTATGATTATAGTCATGTGCTCTTAAGCATGATTCTAAGCATTTGCAAAGAAAAAAAAATTCATAGCATGATTCTAAATAAGGAAGGGAAAGAAGACTTACCTGGACATGCTAATCCATCTGGCAAAACAAACAAGAGTTAGAACAATTCATAATAACCCTAAACATGGACCGAAGCATCAAAATAAATCCTAAATATGCTTAATTCTAAGTAAGAAAATAAAGAAGAAATAAGGAAGGAGAAGATAGAACTACTCTTAAGACATACCTTTTCTGGATTTAGAGCAATGGAATGCCTAAAAAAAAGAACTAAACTAGAAAAGACTCCTTGAATTCTCAAGTGTGTCTTCAAGAGAGAGAATAGAGGATTTTGATGTGTCTTAAAAAGTTAGGAGGAGGGGGTTTAATAGAGTTGAGGGTTGGAATTGAAAAAGGAAGCATAAAACAAAAAAGGAAGGTCCATAACGAAATTTCCCAAAATTACATGAAGAATAGCCAGTTGGCTGTGTAAGGACTGTCGACCGACAGTACGATAGCCCGTCGACCATGGGCGGACCGTCGATTATGATAAGACAGCTGATCGATTGTCCTACAATCGTCGACCAGTTGTGGCCCACCAATCCCTCTTGTTTTGTATTTTTTTCATGTAGTCCTCCTTTAGCCTTCGTCTGTTCAATCGTGCGTAACTTTTTGAATTCAACTCCAATTTGTGATTGGTAAAATTATACAAAAACTAGACATCTATATCTTCACAACAATATACGACTTTAATCATTAAATTCCTCTTGGATTAATTTCTATGATTTTTGAAAGTCATATGTTAACTTTCGAAAATCTTTCTTCCTTTTCCTTCCAAGGTCACTTCAATCATTTTTATTGCTCGACAATCATCTTCTCTTCATCATCAAGCCTAAAAAATCTAGCTTCTATAGGGGTTTTCATCCTATAAAAGCATTTGCAATCATAATATTGTGTCAAAGCTTCTTTTGAGACTTAAGGGAATACAAACGAGCCATGGGCACATCCGAAAAATGGAGTCGCCACCTAATTTTCTTTTGGATAAATGGATGACGGCAATCTGATCCCTTGCTTCAGGATCTAAACTACCATTATGTCCTCGAAGATGGGTTCAAAAAGTTAGGTATATGCCTTCGATCCGCCTGAATGTAAACCTGACCTCCAATAGGGTATACTAAATAAAAATAAATTGAATTTGTTATAAAGTCCTGTTAAGTTGTTCATTTTACGTACACATTGTTGTCTTATCTTCTTAAAGACATGCGAGGTGGTTTTCAATTATTAGCAATTGTATATTCATACACAGAAAGAGGTGAGCAGAAACAAGTTACGTTTCCTTGTAAACATGCAAGATAGGGGAGAGGATTACATCCAATTACTCTTCAATAATAAAGTAAAGTACTTCCAAACACTTTGAAATATAACATTCCTTCATGTAAGTCATACATTCAATATAAGCAATCAATTCGAGGCTTGATAAATAGTGAATTCCTTATCACCATATGTGAGTCTATTCAATGCTTATCAAGTCTTTTCAAGCATACATCCATCATATTCATACATTATTAGTGATGGTCCCTCACCATAAAATGTGAGTCCACCACAACTTCGTGGCATCATACAATCATAATTATTCAATGATATTTCTAATAATGGCAATTAATTCAATCAAAATTCTAAATAAAGCCATAAACTAAATCATGGCACTTCTACCTAATTTGATAATTCTATGATGGTAATTCCACCTACACATGGCAATTCTACCTTAATCATATCAATTCTATCAAAACATAGGAATCATAACAAACTATGGCATATTCTAGCCTAATTTAATCGATCAAAATAAAACATGACTATTCTAGCCCAATTCATGACAATCATGGCAATTATAACCTAGTACTATTTCCTCGCATACTTCAAAGCATTCATAAGTTTTCCTAATCATGATTCTAATCATGTGCTCTTAAGTGTATTTCTAATCATGTACTCCTAAGCATTATTCTAAGAAATCTGCAAAGAAATAAACTCCTAATCATGTTTCTAGACAAAGGAATGATAGAGGACTTACCTTGACACGCTTTTTCAACATGCAAAACAAACAAGGATTAAAACAATTCATACTAATCCTAAACATGCCTCCAAGCATAAACAAACCTAAACATGCTTATTTTAAAGCAAGAAAAATAAAGAAGAAAATAGAGAGAGTGAGAAGAGAACTGCTTCCAGGACGTACCCTTCATGAGTTTAAAGCAATATAAAATGTCCAAAAAAATATTAGACCATAAAGGATTCCTTGGAATTCTCATAAGTGTCTAGATGCCCTAGGAAGTGTGCCAAAGAGCTTAAATAGGCTTTCTTTTGAGTGAAAATTTCATATGGGACTTTGATGAACAGTTTCGATGAACATTACTGATGTGAATAGTACTAGGTGGTAGTGAACAACGCCAATAATAGTGGACAGTACCATTGGGTGAACAGTGCACTATGAGTCAGTTGTGTTCAATTAACCATAACTTTTCATACAAAACTTTGATTTATGATCTGTGAATTTCTACAAAAACTAGACATTTGGAGCTTCGCAAAGGTGTACGATTCAGTGTCTGCTTGTTCGTAGCTTTGTTTCTATGATTTTTTTAATTTGGTCATCAGTTTTCTAGGTTTTACATTCTTCACCTTAGCACACCTTTCTTTTCCTTCAAGGGAAATTTGGTCATTTCACCTTCCTTAATGCTCATCCATGTTTCATCCTTAAGCTCAAAAATCAAGTGTCTACACTTGGCCCATCCAACTTCATTATTGTAAATCTCAACCACCAGTGGTACCACATAGGCTCCTTCTTCATCTTCCATAGCAGGCTCATGCTTTGATTCTTTCTTCTTTCTACTTGACTCTTCTTTATCTTTTTCCCTCTTTGGCTTTCTATATTTTTCCAAATCCTTCACTAATTGCTCTTCACATCCCAAAACCCACTTTTTATACTCCGTTGGGGTCACCTCCACCCAACCAAATCCTGAAAGCCATATTGTAGACACTAAATTTTTTAGGCTTGATGATGAAATGAAGATGAACGTCGAGCAATGAAAATGATTGAAATGACCTTGGAAGCCAAAGGAAGAAAGGTGAGAAGAAACGGGCCAAGAGTCTCCAAAACTTACACATGAGTTCAAAAAATCACAAAAATTAATCCAAGATGAATCTAATGATCAGTCATATATCTACAGATGTCTAGTTTTACAAAAATTTACGAAATGCAAATTGGAGTTGAATTCAAAAAGTTATGTTCGATCAAAAGATGAAGGTAAGAAGGGACTATGTTAAAAAAAGCAAAACAAGAGGGATTGATGGGCCACAACTGGCTGACTATTGTAGGACAGTCGGCCAATCATCCTACCATCAGTCAGCTATCCATCCACAGCTGGTTGCCTATTTGACTGTCTTCACATAGCCAATCGGCTGCTCTTCAAGTATTATTGAAAATTTTCATTAAAAACCTTCCATTTTTGTTTTCTCCTTCCTTTTTTCAACTCAACCCTCTCCTAGGAAAAAAGATTCGACCTTGCATGTGTAGGAGGAACAAGGTTGGAAGGCTAAAAGTCTGTCTATGTCCTTGTATAAGCATGCATCATATCATGCATGCATGGCATTAACACCTTTGTTTTGCAGCCATCATAACTTGGGTTAGACAAGGTGGTCATTTGAGAAGACAAGAGGAAGTAGTCACTGAAATATCCATACTGAACAATAATAATCAAGAGATAATCCAATTGAGAGCTGATATGACTACACTCCAATAGCAAATGGCCTAACTCATTAAAGCTCAACAAAATGGACCTAACCATATGAACTAGCCTCCGCCTAAAGGTAATGGTGGTGATGAGGGTGAGACTAGCCAGGGCAGAGAAAGAGGGAAAGGCCCAACCAGCCAAGAGAACCTGAATCGATCAGGCAATTGATCAAGGATATAGAGAAGGTCTAGTCTCTCTTAAAGAAGAAGGGGCTAAAAGAGGTCGAAGACCTGGACGATATCTTGCTCTTTGGGGATATTAATTTGCCACTAAAGTTTTGCATGATAGATTTGCCAAAGTTCAATGGAGGGGGTAATTTAAAGACACATTTGAGACAGTATGTTGTTGTCATGGCCACCACTCCTTTGTCAAAGGAGTACATCTTGAAGCATTTCATGCTATCCTTAGAAAATGATGCGATAGTATAGTACATAACCTTCCCAAGAGAGTTCAAAAAGAGTAGGAGGAATTATCTGAATAGTTCATGGAACAATATCGCCACAATACCTAACTGGGGGTAACCTTGAGGGATTTGGAGACGACTTGCCGAAAGCCCAATGAGACTTTTTTAGAGTATCTAGTTCATTAGAAGGCCAAAGCAACCAAGATGACCACGAAGCCTACAGAGATGGACCAAGTCCGTATGCTAATCAGTAGAGCCATGCCTTCATCAGTGATAGACTTGCGGGCTCTCCAATCAAAACATTTGAAAACTTGTATGATTCAGGAATCCAAATAAAAGATTTGGAGGCCATGTAGAAAAGAAGCGACAATAATTACCCTAGAAGAAATCAAGGGCAATACCATTAAATAGTGGGTCTAGCACAAAGAATGTCGAGGTGAAAGCAGTTGCCCAACAAAGGAAGTTCAGTCGTTTGGGAAGGCCATTATCAAAGATCTTTGCTAGATTGAGAGCTAAAGGGATCTTACAACCATTTCCACCAAGAGAGCTTCCAAATCCATTTCCAAGAAATTAGAAGCATCATGAGAAATGTGATTTTCACCAAGTGACCGGTCACAAGATTGACGATTGCACTCATCTTCGTCATGAGATCCAAGACTTGATTGACAAGGGTCAGATTCCCGATCTAAAGCTAGAAGAGCCCAACACAAGAAGCAATCAACTACCTAACTACAACTGGGTACCTCTCCCAATGACTAATATGATTGGGTCGGGCCTGATTGAGGAAGGAGTAATGAACTCTTTTAAAGAAAAGGGTGGATCTAACGAGACTGCGAGAGCCAAGAGAAGGGAGAAGACCAAACTGGGCCAATAAGAAGGGTTTATTAGAAAGGTGGTTACAAAGAAGAAGTCCAAGGTAGAAGAGCCCAAGAAGATAATTGAAAGGGTGGAAGAAGGGCCCATTCCTTTGGCAGCTCAGATTTTCACCAAGAGGGATGATAGACCAATGTTGTTGTAAAAGGGGTCAAGCGAAGCTTGGAGCTCGAATTTGTGTGCCCTAGTGACCATGAGGAAGAGGAATAAGAAAAAGAAGGTAAAGAAGAAGTTCATGTGGAAGATGAAGAATCATCAGCCAAGAAGAAGTCCATACCAACGAATGCCTTTACCAAGAAGTGGATGGCTAAAAAAGGGGCTAGAAGAGGTCCACCAGCTAGAAGACTTAAAGTGAAGAAGGGTAGCAAAGCTAGAAAGGGTAGGCAAGTTGAGAGCCTTATGAAGAGAGAGAGTTTGCCTAGAAAATGTAAGAAGGTGAGAGTTATGGATATGTGGAATGATATTCCTAAAGCCAAGATCCTTCCTAACTTTTAGGCTGACTTTAGTAATGATGGAGAAGAGGAGAGAGTAAAAAGCCTATAGGGGAGAGTGAGAATGTCCAAGAAGTGACAAGAAGTTGTAGATATTACCATGAGAACGAGAAGAAGAAACCAATTGAGAAATGAAAGACTATCGAGAAGTGCAAAGAAGTTACTAAGGAAGAAGCCAAAGAAGAAAAAGACCAAGTCATCAAGTAGTTGAAGAAAACTTAAGCGAATGCTAGCATTTAGGACTTGCTGATCTCATCCCAAAAGCATAGAGAAGCCATGGCAAAGGCTTCAACAGAGGTGGAAGTATCAATGGCTGCCACACTTAATAAGACGTTGACTACTATGACCAGAAGAGAACCCAAGAGGGTAAATGAGAAGGGTGTGATCACCTTCACCGATGATGATTTGCCTTTTGAAGGAATAAATCACAACAAGCCATTGCTTATTACCATAGAGATTGGAGGGAAGATTTCCCTAGTACCATGACGGATGATGGGTCAGTCATCAACATTATGCCCATAAAGATATTGCGTAAGTTTGGTGTTGAAGAAGATGACCTTGAGCCTTGTGAGATTGTGACTAGGGCTTATAATGACTCAAAAAGGAGTGGCATTGGGATTTTCAAGACGTTAGTGAAGACTAGGTCTATTGAAGTTGTGATTAAGTTGATAATCCTTGACATTCCTATCACCTTTACTGCTTTGTTGGGTTAAGCATAGTTCCATTCGCTTGGTGGAGTTCCTTACACTTTGCCTAAAAGGATCCACTTTAATATGGATAAGGAGATTATGACTATCGATACAGCCTCAACCATTGAGTATTGATGCGTTCGAAACTAGCAAGTATACTAGTCGCACAAGTAATAAAGTGATAAGTAAGATATCGTTCCCACGAGGATTGATTCTAATTGAATTTGTTATTTCCAGCAACAATAAACTAAACAGGGGGGATTTTTGTTGAATGCTTTACTAAATGAAATAAGAATGCAAGTAAAGAATAACAAAACAGAAAGTAAATTTGAATGAAAAATCAATGGGAGAAAGCTGGTTAAGGGATCCTTCTCTACCACAAGATATGGATTTGCGAATTAATTGTAGAATTGTCATCTAATTACAGCATTGAAGTTATCAACCGTAGATAATAACAAGCTCTATTACCCCAATCTTTCCTTACTTTGTTGTTAAATAAAACAAGCTCTTTATTTAATCTCTATCCATTAAACAACCTAGAACAAGCTCTCTGAGTTTAATTCAATGGATGCATTATGATAAGAAAGATAGGTTGATCTAAGCAATAAACACACAAGCTCGGATTATTTAACTTAGGTTATATTCTCCAATTGCAATCTCTGATCACAATTTTGCTACTAATGATTAGAAATTCAAGACAATTACGGATCAAGATTTCTAGTCTAGCAATAAATCACAACCAGATTATATTCAGTTGGCCACTCAAATACAATCAGCAAGCAATCATAAGCATTAAATATGGGAGAATACAAGCAACTTCAATTAGAGAATTGGATAACAATTCCTTACACAATCAACTTACAAAAACCATATCAGGGGCTTTGAAATCACCCTCAACCAATTCAGATTCAGTTACACATGTTTAAGAACGTGGTAAATACAATACAACATGGAGACATTCCAGAAAATGAAAGGGAAGGGAAAAACTTAGCAAATTTGATGTAATTCTCTTTGGATTGTAGTTCTTCCTCTTTCCAAGCTTCCTTTCTCCTTCAAGAACTCCAAGAGATGAAAGAATTCCAGAGCTTCAGCCTCCACCACGTTCTCCCCTCTTCAAGTTATGAAATAAAACCCTAAAATGTGTTTAAATACTCTGCTACAGTAACGTGCTACAGTGTCCCGTATTATACATGCTACAGCGATGTGTGGAATTACATTTCTACACTTCTCACACTATTTTGATTACAACTTTCGGTACACTGAATTGATTCATAAACCGTAAATTTCTCCAAAAAGTAGACTTCGATAGCTTTTCAACGGTATATGATATGTCATCGGGTTCATTGTATATCAATACAATTAAATCCGAGAAGATGGTTGACTAGCAGAGGTGAAAATGAAGGGTTTTACTCCATTTTTGTGCAAGTTGCTCCAAAACTCCTACAAACATCAAACCACACAAAAACATAAAAATACCAAGGAATATAGCAAAGAAACATGGACGAATTGATATGAAAATGATATATAAATAGACACTTATAATAGGTACACTGAAGAGTGCTAATAAACCCTAAGAAGTAAGTTCACTAAAAATTCTTTTCTCTGAGCGTCTTCAGGACGCACTTCATGCATTAGAAGAATGCATTTGTTTGCACTAGAAGAGTGCACATTGTGCATCATATGGATGCATCTATCTGTTCTAGAAGAGTGCATTGGATGCATTAGAAGGATGCATTCTAGCCCTTAAGTGGACACATTAGCCCTTGAGTGGGAACATTAGCCTTTGAATGGGCAGATTAGCCTTTGAGTAGGCACATCAGCCCTTGAAGGGACACACTAGCCCTTGAAGGGACACACTAGCCCTTGACTGGGCACGCCTCTTTTATAGGAATTAAAAAGGAAAGTAGATGATAAGAAATCTGATAGAATGCAAATGAAGGCAATGATAACAAGATAAGAGGAGGAAAGATGAAGCAAGAGTACGTTGTTGATTTTTGCATCTTAAAAATTTCTCTAGAGGGCAAGCTTTAGACCCTAGATTTTTTAAGCTCCATCATAAAGTGAAGATGAATGTCAAGCAATGAAAATGATCGAAATGCCTGGGAAGCAAAAGGAAGAAAGGTAAGAAGAAACTGACCAAGAGTCTCAAAAACTAACACATGACTTCAAAAAATCACAGAAATTAATCTATGAGGAATCTAATAATGAGTCATATACCTTTGTTAAACTACTGATGTTTAGTTTTCATAAAATTGTACAAAACACGAGTCAGAGTTGAACTAGAAAAGTTACATGTGATCAAACAAACAAAGGTCATAGGAGGATTGTAATGAAAAATACTAAAAAAAGCAGGGTTCAATACGCCTCAATGGGCCAACGATTGGCTATCCTACCATCGGTCGATAGTCTACCCACGGTTGGCCAATAGTCTTCACATAGCCGGCCAGCTGTTCTTCATGTATTCTTTGAAAATCTTGGTTGGATTCTTCCTTTTCTGTTTTCTACTTCCTTTTTCAACTTTAATCCTTAGCTATAACTATATAAACCCCCCTCCTCCTTGCTTTTCGAGACACATCAGAATCCTCTCTTCCCCCTCTTTAGGACACACTTGAGAATTTAAGAGGTCTTTTCCAGTTTAATGTTTTTAGGCATTCTATAGCTCTAAACCAAAAATGGTACGTCTTGAGAGCGGTTCTCTCTTCTCTCTTTTTATTTCTTCTTTAATTTTCTTGCTTACAATTAAGAATGTTTTAGGTTTGTTTATGCTTGCAATAAGCATATTTAGGATTTATTTTAATGCTTATGAGCATGTTTAGGGTTATGATGAACGGTTTTAACCCTTGTTTTTTTTGCAAGGTGGAAATGTGCGTCAAGATAAGTCATCTTTCCCTCATTTACTAGAAACATGTTTAGGAGTTCTTTTTTGTTTACGAATGCTTATAATCATGCTTAGTAGCACATGTCTAGAATCATGCTTAAGAGTATATAATTAGAATCATGCTAAGAAGACATGATTGTTTTGAAGCATGTTAGGAAATAACATAGAATAGGCAACAATTGCTTTGATTGATTGAAATGCCATATTGATTGCTTGAATTGGTCTAGAATAGTCATTTTTGTATTAATTGTTCTATTAGGCATGATTACTATGTTTAAGCTAGAAATGCCATGATCCACTATGATTACTATGAATAGGCTAGAATTGTCATGCTTAAGTAGAATTGCCATGATAAGAAATATCAAATCTAGGTGGAATGCAATGATTCTAGATTATGGCTTTGTATTGAATTTTAATTGATTGATTGATTTTATTTTGAATATAACATGTTTAGAAATATAATTGTATGATGCCATGAAGAGATGGTAGACTCACATTGATGGTGAGGGACCATTACTTATAATAATAATTGAATGTATGAATATACATGTACAGGCTTAATAAGCACTGAATAGACTCACATATGGCGGTGAGGAATTCGCTAGTTATCAAGTCTCGACTTGAATGTTTATGTTGAATTTATAATATGCATGACTATGCAATAAATGTTATGAATGAATGAATAATATCTGAAGTGTTTATAAGTAAATTTACTTTATTGTTGAAGAACAATGTAATCCTATCCCCTATCTCCTATCCCCTATGTTTAAAAGGAATTGTAACTCTATTCTCCTCCCTCTTTCCTTGTATGAATATACAACTGTCATGATTGAAAATCATCTTATTTGTTTAATAAATATAAAACTAGGAATGTGTGCATAAAACGATTAACTTAAGTGGATTGTATAATAACTTAAGCAATTTTTTATTTAGTATACCATAGTAGAGATCGGATTTCGATTTGAGCGAGGCGAATGGCTCGTACCTAACTTCCCGAACCTATCTTTGAAAGGATGAGGGTAGTTTAGTTCCTGAAGTAAGGGATCAGATTGCCCCATTCGTTCCTAATTTAATAATTGGGTGGTGACTCCATTCTCCATATGTGCCCATGGCTCATTTGTGTTCACTTAAGTCTCTAAATAGGCTTTCATATAGTCTCATTGCCGCAAAAACTCTGGTAGAATGAAATCCCTGTTCATAGGCCTCTCTCAAGACCTTCAGCCTTTCTTGAAGCTTTTAGAAGATGATGACTAGAAGCGGCTCAAACCCAGCAGTCCTTGTAATTTGAAGTTCCTTCGACATGTGAAGCTTGACATTCATTTTCTCAAGGAGTGCTTGACCCTTTCGGATTCTCATGATCACGTCCTTCACATCAATGGGCAAGAGCTTTGCCTAGTATGAGGAATTTTTTGCCATACTCGGTGTTGATTCATCCAGTTCTAAGAGCAACATTTGGCCTACCGTTAAGGCGCCGCTGATGTCTGATCTTACTGACTTCTTTGATTTCCTAATTTCAACCATGGGTATTCACACCAGAGGGTGGCAAAGTGAGATTGTCTTCCATCATGCCTTTGCTTATAATGATGGATAGGTGTGAACGAGTCTTTCCTTCTGCCAGAGCGTTTACAAACTCGACATTATTGAAAGCCTCTCTCGAGACTTAAGGTAACACAAACAAGTCATAGGCACATCTAGAGAATGGAGTCACCACCCCATTATTCAATTGGGAATGAATGGCGGAATCTAATCCCTCGCTTCAGGACCTAAACTACCCTCATCCCTTCAGAGATGGGTTTGAGAAGTTAGGTACGAGCCATTTGCCTTGCATAGATCAAAATCCAGCCTCCACTAAGGTATCACTACAAGAAAAAATGCCATATTTGGCGGTCTTAAAAATTTCACCAATGGCACCGCCAAATATGATCAATTTAACATATTTGACAGTCTATGACCGCCAAATATGCACCTGATTATAATTGGTGGTTTTTGGTCGCCAAGTATAAATAGTTTTAAAAATTAAAAAAAATATACTTGACAGTTTTTAGCACCAAATATGCACCTAACTATACTTGGCGGTTTTTGACCTCCAAATATAATAGGTTTAAAAATTAAAAAAAATATATATATACTTGATGGTTTTTGACCGCCAAGTATAATATTTCAAAAATTAAAAAAAATATAATATTTCAGTATTCTACCACCAGAATCCCAGATTACGATTGCCGTTATAAAACAGAATTTTGAATTCATAAGCAATAAATGTCAGATACCATATCATACCTGACATTGGCAATAGATGCATATAACGGCAATCATAACTAGCCAAGAATGCAATAACAAAGTAGAAAACCAATAGTTATGTCAAACAAAACTTTGCTTGGTCAGTGCAAAGAAATTTACTAGTTATACACTATATTCTCTGTAAATGATAGAGGTTTAAGAGAAAAAATTAACATCAAAACATCTTAAAAGAAATTTTATTGGGGAATGAATTTAATGATTGGACCAATTACTTGATGCATTCATGTAAATTAGTGCAACTATTAAAGAAACAGTCTAGACAAACCAAGAAGTATGTCCCTACTCTCTGGCCAATTACAAGTAATGGCAGAAAAGCACTGAGGTCCACATATTACCAAGATATATGATAAATTCCCTGCCTTACTACTATTTCAATGTTAACTAAGCTCAAATGATGAAACTAGAAGTTCATTGCACACCATGAAGCAGCCACACTTGAAATGTTAGACAAAAAGCATGCAGCCATAGATCAATACTAAAAAGTTAAATATGTACTTATTAAGCTTCCCAGTCTGGTTATTTGATGCGATTCCCCCACTTGCCTTTGGACTGCAGAAGGCAAATATTTCCAAATTTACATCATGCAGACCCATTGAAGTTGACAGAGGACTTATGTCAGTTAAAGCAAATTTGATCTTAGGCAGTCTATCAGGCAGTATCCATCACATTCTGTCAATAATACTAGTTTCATGAGCAAATATCAAGCAACATCCAGCCCAAAAAACTGATTGGAATCTGCAGCAATTAGAGCTCACTTTTCTGGGCAAAATTTTGCCTAATTCTTGAACTTAAATAGATAATTGACAGTAGCAAATTTGCTTACATCTCATTTATGATACACCAATACTACCGAAACAAAGGCATAGCAAAATAACATCTCACATATGATACAACACTACTTTAGAACAAAAAGAAGCCCTTAGCAGTTAGTGGCCTAGGATTTCTCAAACTCAGAGAGAGACAAGTGACAACAATTGTATAATAATTATTAGCATGAATTAGCTAGTGTAACAATATCATCACTGCAATAAGCTTATCAATTTGTTTCCACTTCTTCAAATAAAATTATGCAACAAAACACAACCTCAAAATGCATGATCATTATTGCAACAAAAAAAAAATCAATTTCTTGATTCAAAACACCTTAAAGCGGAATCATAGTAGTAAAAATCATTTAGAACATAAAAAAAAGTCATCTTTTGGAGTCAAAATGGCATTTCGTCTAAACAATTTAAAGTGATATAACGAAAAATGTAACAATAAATAAATAAATAAAGCAAACTAGAAAAAACTGCTGACAGAGTGCTGATAATAATCATACCAGATTGGCAAGTTCGAAGGCTGGAATTGTGGCCAGAGATAAGTGAGGTCAATTTGTTATTTCCAAACCTCCAAAATTTGCTTGCCATGTACCATCCAGGAGATGACCAATTTGTTGATTAGTCGCACTCTTAAAATGTAGATATACAAAAAATTAAAATATATTAAAAGTAACAAAAAACTCTAAAGGAGTAATAAATCACCTTCTTCTTTCGAAGCAATCTTGAAACTAACAACAAATTCTGGGTTAATATGGGTATTAACATTCATATTCCAAACTATACAATGTCTTGGATTTTCTGGATCATCAACTCCACTATCAAAATCCTCTTTGCTGGGATGAAATCCTCTGCCTAGCAAGCCTGGATTGGCATCAGTTCCAATTATTAGGCCCAAAATGATATTTAAAAATTAAAAAATAAATAACAGAAATAAGCAAAAAGCCCTATCAACCAATGAATATCGATGAATGCTGTCAAAGTTCAAGGCAAAATAATCTATAAGATAAAATTTTGGCCAGAACTACCCATAGATTAGCGTCCTCAGCATTTGCCTCAACTATTCTTGCTCAGCATCTGACAATCTATTTCAGGTAACATTTCAAATAAATCCATCCTGAAAATCATAGTAGTTGCTCAACACATTGGAGGCTGAAAACTATGTGTGTGTGTGTGTGTGTGTGTGTGTGTTTGTGTGTTTGTGGAGTTTGATATCTCCCTTAAAAAGGTAGGAGATAGGTATTTATGTCCCCTAGGAGGACACGTAGCCTGTAAAAGAAGATAAAAACATATTATGATGTTCTGCTTCTCCCAACCAAACATGCAAATTTAACAAAATAATTAAAACATTAGTAGTCAACCTCTACTTTCATTGACAATCTGCCAAAATTCAAGGATCCCCACTTTTTCCTTCCATATTTGCTGGATCCATACCATCATCTCTATAAAGAAATTGAACTATACATCCACTAGCATTCCGAACAGTGTTATCATAATGAATATATAAGTCCTCCAATGCTTTAATTAATCGACGAGACATGTACCCAGTATCGACGGTTTTCACCTGCATTAATTAAGAGTAATTATTAACAACATGCCTTGAGTCCTAAATAACTTTTCCACCCTGGAAAATGGTCTAAGGACTCATCACTGAACTCCCAAGTTCAACTTTCTTGGAAGAAAATTAGCACAAAAGCTCTTAGATCATAAACATAGAAACTGCCATACATACACATTTCACCTTATACTTAACAATAGGAAAAGATAAGCTGTTGATTTAGAAGTTTAGGAAATACTAACAGCAAAAGGTATAGAATTATCAGTTAGGATTAATAATTAATGTCTCATGTATGTGAAATATTATATTAAGTCATGCAATGAAACAAAAACTAGAGCTAACATAACAGAAAGTACATAAAGCTGATATAATGATTATTCTCTATTTAAATGGATGATTAAACAGAGAAAAGAAGAGCATTAGTACTGCAGTATCCACTAGACCTTCTCTCCCACCCATTGTATGAAAGAAAAACTCAGTGGCCGTCAACCCGCTATAGAATGAATTAGCTACAAAACCTTTAGCTTGCATAAAGAAATACAAAATTTCCCATTTAGCGCCTAAAAATTTGCTATTTTGTAGTCAATATTTCCTAAATATTTTATGAGATGAAGTAGGAAAACCATTCAAGTTGTTCTTAAAAAGGTAGGAAAACCATTCATAATGTTCTTAAAAAGAAAGGCGCTCCCTTATAAATACATCCCTTTTTTTCCATTTATATTGTTTATCTTTGGTTCTTATAAGGAAAATTAGCTAGAACAATAGATATCTACCACAGATGTAGATTTTTTTTTGGGTGCTATCAATAGTATGAGTATTTTCTAGTACAACTAGCACAGTGATAGAATTGATCCTTGAGACCCATAATTGTGCTCCTGGCAAACCAGAGCTGTTTCTTGGAAGTGACATCAATCAGAAGTATGAAAGTTGATACAGGTAGGTTCAAGTTGATATGAGAGCTATTAATTTACAAAAATTTCTGACAAGCAAAACTAAATTGAAGTGTAAGATAACCATTCATGGTTCATCCAAAACCCCCCCAAAAAAAAAAATCAAGATTAAAATGACAGGCAAAGGCCAGTCTCCATTCCAAACAACAACATCATCAGCTATATGTTTGATAGAAGCGGCTAATGCCTCCATAAGAAAAAATTCTTGGACCACGATGAAAAATTAGTCAAATACTGGAGAGCTGCAAAAGGTAGTTGAACTTACAGCAGGGGCTTTTGATTTTCTAGGGAAATGAGGAAAGCTTCGGTCTATGAATCCATTAGGAGCTTGACGACCCCCAACTGATTATTGACCTACCAATGCAACCATTTGGCTAATATTGATAGGAGATCCTTTTGAACCGCATTGTGACATGATCAAGGGACTGTTTCTCCAAGGCAATCCTCCTATGCATACCTGTTAGAGAGAAATTGAGTAGTTCGTATTCGATGATTCAAAGTACCAATAGGGAAATAAAAAACATCTTGAAGTTTTTTACACAAATTTCTAGCCATCCATCTCATTTAATCCAATGGTTAGAATGGTTGATGAGTTAATATCATTAAATGCAACTTTTTGATTCTAAGTCTCAACAGGTTAGGTGAGATGAATGGTCATAAATTTTTGTCTAGATTTGTATTAAAATTTCGCATCAAAAGATCCATTTCCTATATAAATACATATACATATACCTATACATATATGCAGTTTTTGCATATCTTTCAGTAACAATTAAATTCAGGATGAAATATCCAGTTATGCCAAGTTCAAGCAACAAGATTTCAACCTAAAAGTTTTGAGTAATACAATCAAGTGTCAGCAACTGCAGTGACCATCCACAATTCTTTATCGAAAATGCAATAAGACAAAATAATGTCATATCTTCACCTTCCCAGCATCTTCTCGTATTCTATTAGTAAGTCGGTTATTACAGCTTCTATCAGACACTTAATTCCCGTCGAAGATCTCATTCAATTAGATGCTTATCAATGATAACATAAGTTTATACAAATAATTGAATTTCAAAACATAGAATGATAGCCTCCTAGTTTCTACCAGCCACGAAGACGAAAAAACCATATATTTCCATCCTAATTTGTTTTCGGGGAGCTTAGAAAACCTAAATATAATGCGCAATGTTTAACTTCTTAGGCTGTTTATTTCCATTACGTCTTCACTAATTAATAGATAATATAGCCCTGGTTTTTAAAACTTCTCAGGCGCTAAAACAATAAGCATCAGTTGTTTTATTTCCAAGATTGTATGAATAAGCAAATCATAAGAAAATATGAGTACCCATATCGAGTTTTTTCAATCCCCTCGAGCTCTGGAAGGTTGTAATTATTTATAATTGGCCCTTGAAAACAAAATTAGGGGTCAATTTATCAACTTTTTGGACATGCAAACCACAACAAGCTCTCTTAAAAATGGAAAGATCTCGCTAATCTAAATCAAATTTACGATATAGAGTTCTAAATAGATGAGTACCTGTATTCTTAAAAAAAATTGAGAATCAGAACCAAATCAACGACAATACAGTTCAAACTGTAATTATAAAGCACAAGATCTAGCAATTTCCAAAGCCACTTAATTTGGCAAAACGATTAACTGGAATTTCAATAATATCAGAATTCTTAACATGCAATCAATTACAAACATGACATATTTTCGATTAAATAAAAAAGGTGGTCTTACCTTAACCAGATCCGACAATGATGTTGTTGATTGGGATGAAGATGAGCTTGATGAAGAAACCTACAAAACCCATCACCACGAATCCGATCGCCGTACAGAATTCCACCTTTATGAATTCTAAGAAATCCCGATCCAAATTAAAAAAATGATAGATCCAAACATGACCCGTATAAAAAATGCAAATTCAAAAAAAAAAAAGCACAGTACCTTTGCGATCGGGTTTGTGGCATCTCTTGACGAGACGTACGCTGTCCTTAGCGAAATCCCTGAGGGGATCGAAGACATTGTCTACGGCGTCCATCTCAACGGCTGCTCAAATCAAGAGGAAAACCAACAGAACCAACAACAAAGAGAGTAATTTAAATGAAAAAAAAAAAAAGAAAGGGCACAAAAAGAGTCACAACTTAATAAATATTTAGAAGGTGGGGTGGGGGAAAAACTCTACTCTAGAGGGGTATACCAATTTCGAACTCAGATCTGCAAGCGCGGCGAGTCAAGCATGGAGGCAAAGGAGTGTGCGGTGAGTCGAGCGTGCAAGCGTGGCGAGTTGAGTGTGGATATGACGAACGATGACACTGCGACGGTGGAGAGGAGTCGTGAAGCGGTCGAGAGGCACTTGGAGTTTAGAGATCGAACGACAATGATGAAGGTGAAGTGCTTTGATCGATTCGGCCCTTTGAGATGATGATGTATTCGACTAGGGCAAACAAAATGAAAAATGAGAGAAAAATTAGCTGCATATATATAAGTGGCAAATCTATAATTATGAGAAACATATTAAGTGACAAGTATAGGTTGAAGGTTTGGGAATGTGCTTATATTTGATTGATCTTTAAAAAGCCGAGAAATTTAAAAAAACTAAAGTGACAAATATTTCAAAAATTCTTGTAGTGTATACCAAATAAAAATAGCTTAAGTTGTTATAAGTCCACTTAAGTTGTTCATTTTATACACACATTTTTAGTTTTATCTTCTTTAGGCAAATAAGGTTATTTTCAATCATGGCAGTTGCATATTCATATAAAAAAGAGGGAAGAGAATAGAGTTATATTTCCTTGCAAATATGGGGAAATGGGAACAAGATTCCAATAATTTTTATTCAACAATAAAGTAAATTCTATTTCTAACACTTCAAATATAGCATTCATATAAATCAAGTATTCAATAATGAAAAGTGTATTCATGCATATTCAATACAAACATTCAAATCGAGACTCGATAGATAATGAATTCCTTACCACCATATGTTACCCTATTCAATGTCTATCAAGCCCCTTTGAGAATGTATTCATCATATATTCATTCATTCAAGTATTTATTCTAAGTAATGGTCCCTCACCATCAATTTGAGTCCACCATCACTTCATGGGATCATACAATTACATTTCTAAACATGGTACATTCAAAATAAAATTAATTAATCAATTGAAATTCAATACAAAGCCATAATCTAGAGTCATGACACTTCTACCTATATTTGATATTTCTTATCATGGCAATTCTAGACTATTCACAGTAATCATAGCAAATCATGGCATTCCTAGCCTAAACAAGGCATTCCTAGCCTAATTCAATCAATCAATATCAGTCATGCCTATTCTAGCCTAATTAAAGCAATCAAAATGGCAATTCAATCAATCAAAGCAATTCTTGCCTATTCTATACTATTTTCTGGCATGCTTCAAAATAATCATAAGTCTTCCTAGCATGATTCTAATCATGTGCTCTTAAGCATGATTCTAGACATGTACTCCTAAGCATTATTCTAAGCATTCGCAAATAAAATAAATTCCTAGCATGATTCTAAATAAGCAGGAGAAAGCAGACTTACCTTGATACGCTTATCAATCTCGCAAAACAAACAATGGTTAGAACAATTCATAATAACCCTAAACATACTTCTAAGCATTAAAATAAATCCTAAAAGTGCTCATTCTAAATATAAATAAACCTAAACATGCTTAATTCTAAGCAAGAAAAATAGAGAGAGAAGAGAGAATTGCTCTCAAGGCGTACCCTTTCTGGGTTTAAAGCAATAGAATGCCTAAAAATATTGAACTAGAAAAGACAACTTGAATTCCCAAGTGTGTCTTCAAGAGGGAGAAGAGATGATTTTGATGTGTCCTGAAAGTGAGGAGGAAAAGGGTTTATATAGTTAAGGGCTGGAGGTAAAAAAGGAAGTAAAATCTAAAAAAGGAAGGATTTTTATGAAATTTACAAAAAATAAGTAGGGGACAGTCGACCGACTATCTGAGGACCATCGATCGGTGGCAGGATAGCAGGCTGGCTATCCAACAACCACTGGCCGGTTGTGGCCCATTAAACCCTTCGATTTTGCTTCTTTTTTTTTTTAGTGCAGTCCCTTCTAACCTTCAACCGTTTAATTAGGCGTAACTCTTCAAGTTCAACTTTGATTTGTGATCTATAAAATTTCATGAAAACTAGACATCAATAGCTTCACAATAGTATATAAATCGTCATCAAATTCATCATATATTAATTTTTGTGATTTTTTGAAGTCATATGTCAGTTTTTAAAGCTTTCAGTTGGTTTCTTCTTGTCTTTCTTCCTTTTACTTTCAAGGGCATTTCGATCATTTTCATTGCATGACATTCATCGTCGAGCCTAAAAAACCAAGTATCAGCAACAAGACCTTTGTTTGGTTGGCTTTGCCTTCTTTAGTTTTGTCTTCTTGCATAGTTTCTACTAGTTCCATCAGACGATCTTGGCGACCCACATCTTGTTGCCATCATTCCTCGGATGGGACTCAGTTTCACAGCAATTCCCTTGATTCTCCTGAAACATTGATTAGACTAGATCACATTAGGATTGATTTGAGTCAGAGGTTTAGTGGTAGTCTTTCACTTATTTAGGTATTTTTCTTTTAACCCTAATTTTTACCTAGGTCGCCCTTTTGGGTTTTCAACTTAGTAAGTTCATTTTTCTTTCTCTTTTTTTTTTGTTTTTTTCTGCTCTAATTTTTGTCTTAGCCGTCCTTTTAGGTTTTCGACTTTGCGAGCTTGCCCTAATTTTTGCCTAAGCCATGGATTTTCAACTCATCAGGCATTTTATTCTTCCTTTTCTCTACCCTAGCTTTTGCCTAAGTTGCCCTTTCTGGTTTTCAACTTAGCAGGCTTGCCTTAATTTTTGCCTAAGCTACCTTTTCAAGTTTTTGACTGAGCAAGCTTCTTTTTATATATTTTTTTTTCTTTTCCAGATTTAGTTACGAGAGAGGCTATCTATTCTAGCATCGCCTGAGGGGATATTTCCCATTATTACCCTTGACTTCGTAAGAGGAGGAGACTTGAGAGACATTTTTCCTAGGTCAACTAGCTTCGAGTCATTTGGGATACTCAAATCTGTTGGTCCTATCTAGGGTGAAGGTTAGAGCATGTGACAGTTGAGACCTACATCGTGTGCATGCCTTTAGTGGGGTTTCACCCATAATTCTTTTTATGATCCTGCTAGATTACGTTGGTAATATGGACTAAAGCAAAGGATCATGGATTGGGTGACCCTCTAGGCTTCCATTGCTGATCCTACTATTTAAGCCCAGACCATGTTGTGAGCGAAATGGCGAGCCTATTTATAGTCCAATAAAGAGATGGAAATGATAGTGACAGTTTCGTTGTTAGCTTAGATGTTAGATGCTTGCCTTTTGTTATCATGCAAAATAATGAGACATTTCAAAGGCATATTTGTTTTCAAAAAATTTCATTTCATTAATAAAGTACAACTGTTTTGTTCTTCGAATAATATGTGCACAATGAGATAACTCCTGTCATTAGCTGCTATTTCTGATTTTTTGATAAATTATTTTTTCTCTCACACTCTCTTTTTTCTTTTTTCACTTTCACATATAGTATTGCTTTAGCCTATCCACGTTGATGGGCTTAGTGAACTCATTCCCTTCCATGTCTAGTAAGATGACGACTCCACTAAACATAACTTTCATCACAATAAATAGGCACTACCGATTGGGTCTGAACTTCCCTCTAGGATCAAACACTACTTGCCTAACCTATTTAAGGACCAGTCCCCATTCTTTAAACCTTTTTATCCTTATTCTCTTGTTAAAGGCTTGGGCAACCTGCTTTTGGTACAATTGCATGTGATATCTGGCCTTCATTCTTTGTTCATCAATCAAGGCCAACTCTTCACATCTATTTTGAATCCACTCCCCTTTAGGAATTTCTACTTCTGTCAGAACCCGCATTGATTTTGTTTCTATCTCAATTGGTATGACCACTTCTAAACCATACACCAATGAGAACTGTCAAACTTTTTGGTGTTGTTCTATAACCCGATAATACAAACAATAGCTTTTCTACCCAATCTTTGTATGTCTGCACTATCTTAGCCAACATCTTCTTGATATTTTTATTGGCTGCTTCCACTTCTCCATTCGCTTAGGGCAGATATGGAGACGACTTATAGTGCTCAATCCCATACTTCTCAAACAAGGCCTTAGCCTCAGCCTAGAAATTAACTCTATTGTCAGTCATAACAAGATGTGGTACTCCAAATCTGCATACGATATTCTTCTCGATGAACTTTGCCATTTTGCTTTGCCACCAGTTTATTACAGGACTCAACTTCTATCCACTTGGTGAAGTAGTCGATTGCCACCACCACATATCAATGCCTGTTAGAGGCTGATGACCATATCTTACCTATAATGTCTACACCCTATGTAGCAAAAGGCCACGATGTTGTCATTCTTTATATCTCCAAGGGTGGTTGCTCAATCAAATTTCCATTGATTTGGCACTGATGACACCTCCTCACAAATTGGACACAATCCATCTACATGGGTAACCAATAAAAAGCCTTGTCTTATTATCTTCTTTGCAAGCACTAGCCCATTCATGTGTGGCCCATATACACTACTATGGTTTTCTTTTGTGAGCCTTCTAGCTTCTTTCTCATCAACACGCCTCGATTGCATCCCTTCTAGCATTCTCTTGTACATCACTCCTTGATGACAAGGAAATTATTCCGTCAACCTTCATAGTACAACCCAATTTTTTCACCAGCCTCATCTGGCATAATTCTATCTTTTAAGTATTTCTTTAGATCATAGAACCATGGCTTCTCATCCCCTTTAGCTTCCATTACACGGGTTTCCATGTATCAAGGACCCCATGCTTGTGATATCACAATTGGTCCCACCAATAGTTCTTAGGTATTTGCCCAAATAGATGCTAATGAAGCTAAGGCATTTATCATCTGATTCTTGTTTCAAGGCAGATGGGTGAAAGTGCATTGCTTGAACTTCCCAATCATCCTTCTAATGTGCTCGAGATACAGTTTCAACTGTCCTTCCCTTAGATCCCAATCTTCATTGGCTTAAGAGATGACTAGCTTGAATCTCCTAACACTTTTATTTCATCAATGCCCATCGCAATCACGATTTCTAGCCCAAAGGCACAAGCTTCATACTTAGCCATGTTATTGGTGACTCTAAACTCCAACTTCTTAGCAAAGGCAATGGCTTTTTTCAATCGGTGATACTAGAATAACTCCTATTCCATCACTATTTCTATTGACAACTCTGTCAGAGAACATCCTCCATCCCACTATCAAGATTAACCTTAGATGTTCATCTGGGAAATCCAACTCCTATGGTTCATCATCGTGGACTAAATTCATGACCAGGAACTCTACTACTACTCTTCCTTTCACCACCTTCTAGGTGACATACTCAATGTCAAATTTTGACAACTGGACTAGCCACCTTGCTAGCTTCCCTGGCAATGATAGTGCTTCATAGAGATACTTCATTGGGTTTTCCTTTGAGATAGCCTTAATCTTATAAGACTGAAAATAATGTCTCAACTTCTTCGAAAGCCATACCATGGCTAATCACGTTTTCTCCACGTAACTGTACTTTATCTTGTATGGTAGCATGGTCCACACTGTTCTCATCTTCTTATGCTAGCATAGCACCAATGGCTTCCTCCTCGAAAGCAAAGTAGAGAATCAAATTCTTACCGGGTTTTGGCAGTCTAAAAAATGGCAGATTCTACAAATACTTCTTAATCTTCCAATTGCCTCTTGGCACTAATCATTCCCGTTACTGGTTGATCCGTCTTTAGGAGTCCGAATATTGGTGTATAAACTGTCCTCAATTTGGTGATGAATCGACTGATATATTGAATCTTCCCAAGAACCCCTCGAACTTCTTTTTCGGTCTTGGGTGATGGCATCTCTATAATTGCCTTAACATTGTCGGGATCTACCTTTATCCCCTTTTTGCCAACTACGAACCCCAGCAGCTTCCCTGAGGTGACCCCAAAAACATATTTCTTTAGATTAAGTCATAGCTTGTGCTTCTTCTTTTAGGAATCTGTCTAACACTTTAAAGTGACAATCTTGAGTCTCGGATTTCACCATCATACCATCTACATAGACTTCTATCTCCTTGTGCATCACGTCATGAAATAGCATCATCGCCATTCGTTGGTAGGTTACCCTTGCATTCTTTAACCTGAAGGCCATCACCTTATAATAGTAGATTCCCAACTCTGTAATGAAAGCCATTTTCATCTTGCCTTCATTGGCCATTACTATCAGGTTGTAACCAGAAAACCTATCTACAAAAGAGAATATCATACTAGCAATAGCGCTATCTACTAATACATCAATGTGAGACAAAGAAAAGTCATTCTTTGGTGAGGCCTTGTTCAAGTCTCGGTAATCAACACATATACAGATCCTTCCATCCTTTTTTGGCACTGGCATAATGTTGGCTAACCATTCCCGATACTTTACCACATCTAGAGGTTAGCTTCAATCTACATAGAGACTTTTTCCTTGATTTTCTAAGCCCATGTCGGTCTCAACCTCCTCAACTTTTGCTTGACCAGCTTCATGTTTGGATACATTAGAATTGTATGCTCAACGATACTTCTATCGATACCAGGCATGCCATCATAGGACCAAATTAAGACTTCTTAATGTTTCTTTAATAATTTTTCAAATCTTTCTCTCTCTTTAGGAGTTGTATCAAGTGCAATGCATATGTTCTTGGGTTTTTTAATTGTACCAAGATCAATGTCATGAGTTTGACTGGTATTGATGTCAAATATGCTAGTGAAATACAAATTATCATGCACAGTTCCATCAGGAAAAACATCACACAAGTAAGCAAATTGATTTTTCATTGCATTAAATTTTGAAACATAAACAATGTCCTCTTCTTCAAATAAGTTAGGAACAAATACATCCTCATAGCAAATGTCTTTAATTCCCTCTTCAATGAAGGGAACAAGGTCGATGGACGGGTCTATTGGCAACTCCGGAAACTTCTCTTCCTTGATATTCATATTTTCCATCTTTTTGGTCAAGTCATACCCCTTGGAGACTCTAGCTTGAAGGATATCCATGAAAATTTCAAATTCGGGCTTCAACATTCTATTATAAAACCATGGTTCAGTAGCTCCCATATACTTCGTATCTTGCGCTTTGACAAACTTGATGAACCCTTCCTTCTTGGGCTTAACTTCTTTATCTTCATCAGACACATAGCCTAACCCTCTTCTAGTAGTTTGGCCTTTGAAGTCTAGAAGAAGAAGAAGAATAGAGTTACAAATTCCTTCCAAACATTGGAAAATAGGAAGAGGATTACATCAATTTTTCTTAAACAATAAAGACAAACTACTCCTAGCACTTCAATTATCCATTCATTCATATATATAAATCATATATTCAAACATACATAACTAATTCGAGACTTGATAAATAAAGAATTCCTCACCATCATATGTGAGTCTATTCAATGTTTATCAAGCCTCTACATGCATATTCATATAGTCAAATATCATTATAAGTAACAGTCCCTTATCATCAATGCAAGTCTACCACCATTTCACGATATCATACAATTATTCAATCATAGTTTTAAATATGGTAATTAATCAAAAGAAATCAATCAAAACTATAAACAAGGCCATAAACTAAAATCATGATAGTTCATCCTAGATTTGGTAATTCTATCATGGTAATTCTACCTATTCCGTGCTATTGTAGCATAATTCAATTGATAATGAAAATTCTAAATATGGCAATTCTAGCCTAGAAATGGCATTTCTAGCCTTATCATGTGTCATGGCATATTCTAACCTAATTCAAGTAATCATGGAAAAATATGGCTATCCTAGCCTAACTCAAGCAATCAAAGCAAATCATGGCAATTCTTGCCTATTCTTTGCTATTTTCTAGCATACTTTAAAGTAATTGAAAGTCTTCCTAGCATGATTCTAATCATATGCTCTTAAGCATGATTATAGAAATGTGCTCCTAAGCATGATTCTAAGCATTCACAGAGAAAATAAACTCCTAGCATGATTCTAAATAAGGAAGGGAAAGCGGACTTACCTTGACGTGCTTATCCATCTCGCAAAACAAATAAGGCCTAAACATGCTTCTAGGCATCAAAGTAAAACCACAAAATGCTTATTCTTAGTATAGATAAACCTAAACATGCTTATTATAAGAAAAGAAGAATAAAGAAGAAAAGAGAAGGGAGAAGAGAGGACTGCTCTCAAGACGTACACTTTTTGGGTTTAGAGCAATAAAACGCCTAGAAAAATATTGAACTAAAAAAGACCCTTAAATGTTCAAGTGTATCTTCAATAGGGAGAAGAGAAGATTTCAGTGTATCAAAAGGTGAGCTAAAATGGGAGAAGGGGAAGAGGAGAGGGGGGGGAGGGGGTGGATGGGGTGTGGGGTGGGCTTGGGGGTACGATTATTTTTATATAGTTTAGGGTTGAATAGGAAAAAGGAAGGAGGAAGACAAAAAAGGAAGGTTATTGGTGTAATTTTCTAGAATTACATGGAGAAGAGCCAATTGGTTATGGGAGGACCGTCAGTTGGTAGTGGGATAGCTGATCGATGGTAGGACAGCCAACCGATTGTCCTATAACCACCAGCTAGTGGTGGCCCCTAAACCCCTTTGTTTAATATTTTTTCAATGTAGTCCCCCTTTGACCTTTGTCCATTCAATCACACATAACTCTTCAAGTTTAACTCCGATTTGCAATTTGTAAAATTTTGTGAAAACTAGGCATCCATAACTTCACAAAGATGTATGATTCATCATTTGATTCCTCTTGGATTAATTTCTATGATTTTTCAAAATTATATGTCAATTTTCCAAGCTTCGATCAATTTCTTCTCGTCCTTTTTCCTTTTGCTTCCAAGGGCATTTTGGTTATTTCTATTGCTCGACATTGATCTTTACTTCATTATCGTCCCTCAAAAATCAAGTGGCTACAGCCTTCTTATTGGTGGAAAAATTGACAACATGGTTAGTACAACTATCAGAATTTGACATAGCATATCACAAAAAAGGTTGTAAAAGGGAGAATAGTGATAGAATTCTAAGCAACCTATCCTATGGAGGATGATGAACCATGCGAATTAGAGTTCTCGAATGAGTATCTCAATGCAATTGATGTGAAAGGTTGGTAGATGAGCTTTGACAGACCAACTAATAGAAGTGTTGCTAGGATAGGAGTTGTTCTTATCTCACTAGAAGGAGAGAAAATGTCGCTCCCTAAGAAACTGGGGTTCAAAGTGGCCAACAACATGGTGGAGTATGAGACATACGCCTTCGGACTAGAGGCATTGATAAGAATGGAAGTTAAAGAGGTGGAAGTCATAGGCGATCCTCAGTTAGTTGTTCTCCAAGCCAAAGAGAAGTGGGATATAACAGAAGAAAAACTCAAGCTTTGTTTTGAATATGTGTAGAAGTTGATGGTGAAATTTAAAAGATGCATCTTCAAACATATGTCAAGAGAGGAGAATTAGATGGTCGATACATTAACAGATTTACCTCTATATGGGACTATTCAAGACATGCATTGCTCAAACCACTGGTGATAGTATTTACACTAGAGATGTTTGAAATCTAAACCAATCCATCCAAACCGATCGAAAAATCCAAACCAATACAAATTTGATTGGATTTCGTTAATTGGCAGATTGGTTGGATTAGGATTTTTAAAAGCCGAATTAATTGGATGATGATGGATCTTATTATAAAAATCTGTTACAAATCGATCCAATCTAATAAAAGATGATAAGACTAAATATGTAATATCTAAAAAGTGACCCACCATTATAATTTTAATATAATAAAATAAGTTAAACCTTAAATTAATTATACAAAAAATACACAATTTCTTGACGTTAATGCAAGAAATAAATTGTTCCATATTATGAGTGGCTCGTTGGAGTCCTATAAACTTATTTAAAATTGCAATATGTGCATTAGAATAATTTAAATCTTTATTGTTATTTTTATTTAGGCACTTTATTTAATTCATAAATGAATTTTAATGCCTTATATTATGAGCTCCTATTCATATCAAAATTTATATCAGTATATTATCATTATATTTATCATATCACATTGAATTCTATTTTTTATTGGATCATTGGATTTTCTTTTTAAGAAGAAAAAAAAGTTTTTTGAGTTTGAATCGATTATATTTTGATGGAATGGATCAAATTGGATCGGATAAGATTGGATGATATAGAAAATCGGATCATAATGGATTTTAATCTTTGATTGGATTGGATTAAAAAATCTCTAAATTGGTTAATATTGGATTTGATTGATTATTAGCTAAATCTATTGGATCCAAATCGACGAGTACCTCTAATTTACACAGATCTGTTGCTATCAAAGGAACAATGTGTTGAAGGTTGAAGAAGAAGAATGTCCTTGTTTTCAAGACTTGAAAATGTAACTCGAGAAAGGAATCCTTCCTGAGAATGTTAAGGAGAAGGATAATATAATTTTACGGAGATTGGCTCAGCAATTCACATGTGAATGAGAGATCGTGTGTAAGAGAATGCATGATAGAGCACAAGTAGGATGTGCTAAAAAGAGCAAAGCCAAATTGATCATGGAAGAGACACACGCTAGTGTTTGTAGACCTCATATGAATGGGTTAATGGTGGCAAAGAAGATCATGAGGCAAAGGGACTATTGTCTGACTATAGAAACTGATTATGTGAAGTTTGTGAAGAACTGCCACCACTGTCATGTTGATAGGGATTTGTTTCATCAACCCTTGAGTGAGCTACAAGGAATGTTGTTGTCCTAGCCCTTTAACATATGGGGAATTGACATCATTGGAGAAGTCAAGCCATCAACTTCTACTGGACATCGTTATGTTGTGGTCGCAATTGATTACTTCTTAAAAATGATAGAAGCAGAATCTTTCAATAAACTAAGGGCAAAGCAGATGTCCAAATTTATTGAAAGAAACATCATATATAGATACAGTATCCCGCATCATGTAGTAATTAATAATGGCATACAATTTTTGGCAGAAACAAGGGATTATTGTAGAAGTATAGAATTGAACATCACAAATCCTCCTTTTACCGACCAGAAGCAAATAGAGCAGTACAGGCTGCCAAAAAGAATATCAGGAAAATTTAGGCAAAAATTGTACAAACTTATAAGGATTGGGTTGACAAGTTGCCCTTCATATTGTAGGGTTACAGGACTACTTCAAGGAGCTCAACTAGGGTAACCCTATTCCCATTGGTGTATGGCAGTGAAGTAATACTCCTAACAGAAATTAGATTGCAATAATCACGAGTTCTAATGGAAGCCAGAATTTCATAAGAACAGTAGGCAAGAAACAGGTGTGATCAGTTAGCATTAGTGGAAAAAAAGACGATGAAGGCTCTATATCATATGCAAAACTGTATCAACAAAGAGTAGCTCAAGCTTTTAACAAGAAAATCAAGAAAAAGAAGCTTAAAGAGGGAGATTTGGTCCTTAAGCAATCACAACCTTGAGTTTTTGATCCACGAGGAAAGTTTCCACCGAACTAGGAAGGGACATATTATAGACACTGCATTTTTAAGGCTCAATAAGGAAACATGAATGTGTGAGAGCAACGAAACTGACAAAAGTGGCCTTCAAAACAAAAAGAAGAAAGCCGAGAAGAAACCGGATCGAAAGCTTTGAAAACTGATGCATGACTTTGAAAAATCATAGAAATTAATCTAAAATGGGTCTGACGATGAGTCATACACTATTACCATGCTACAGATGTCTAGTTTTCATAGAATTCAATGGATCATAAATCGAAGTTGAACTCAAAGAGTTACATACAATCGAAATGTCAAAAGGTCAAAAGGGACTACACCGAAAAAAAGACAAAACTAAGGGGTTCGATAGGCCACCATTGACCGACAATGGGAGAATAGTCGGCCTGTTGTCCTACCACCAGCTATTAATCCTCCCATAGCCGATCGACTATATCACCATTGACTGGTGATCGTCTTGCAGCTGGTCGACACTCCCCCTTGTATGTTTGGAAAATTACGATTCACACTTCCTTTGTTGGTTTTTACTCTTTTTTTAAATTCGACCTTCACCTATAAAAAGAAATCCCCTCTCTCTCTCTCTCTCTCTTCTAAGACATGCTTGACAATTCAAGGAGTCTTTTCTAATTGAATATTTTAAAGTCATTTTAAATTGCTCCAAAACCTGGAATGGGTAAATCTTAATATTAGTTCTCCCTTATTCCTTTCTTCTTTATTTCTCTTGTTTATATTTAAACATGTTTGGGTTTTATTTTGCTTAGAATAAGCATGTTTAGGGTTATTATGAATTGCTTTAATCCTTGTTTGTTTTGCAAGATGGAAAAGGATATCAAGGTAAGTCATCGATCTCTTTTTTATTTAAAATCATGCTAGGAGTTTATTTTCTTTGTGAATACTTAGAAATATGTTTGAGAACACATGTTTAGAATCATGCTTAATAGCATATAATTAAAATCATGATTAGGATTCAAACTTATGATGAATTGATTTAAAGCATGCTAGGAAATAGCATAGAATAGGCAAGAATCGTCATGATTTACTTTGATTGCTGTGCTAGGCTAGAATAACCATATTTGAATGAATTAGGCTAGAATATGTCATGATTGCCATGATAACCATGGTTAGGGTAGAAATGCCATGTCAAGGCAAGAATTGCCATATTTAGAATTTCCATTATCAATTGAATTATGCTAGAATAGCAATGAATAGGTAGAATTATCATGATAAGATTATCAAATCTAGGCAAACGTGCCATGATTTTAGTTTACGACCTGTTTATAACCTTGATTAATTACCATGTTTAAAAATTTGACTGAGTTATTGTATGATGCCAAAAAGTGGTGGTGGACTTACATTGATAGTGCGAGATCATCACTTAGAATAATTGAATGAATGTATGAATATGCATGTAGAGGCTTGATAAACATTGAATAGACTCACATATAGTGTTGAAGAATTCATTATTTATCAAGTCTCAAATTGATTGTTTACATTGAATAAATGATTTATATGCTATGGATGAATAAATGCTACATTTTGAAGTGTTTAGAGTGAAATTTACTTTATTTGTTAAATAATAAATTGTTGTAATCCTCCTCCCATTCCCCTATGTTTGTAAGAAAATTGTAACTCTATTCTCCTCATATCTTTCTTTGTATAAATATACAACTGCTTTGGTTGCATACACCTCGCATGAATAATAAAGATAAAATTGCAAAATGTGTGCATAAAACGAACAACATAAGCAAACTATATAACAAAATATAGCTATCTTTATTTGATATTTCATAGTAGAGGTGAAGGCTCGTACCTAACTTCCTGAACCTATCCCTAAAGGGATGATGGTAGTTTAGGTCCCGAAGTAAGGGATCAGATTGCCATCATCCATTTTCTAAATAGACAATAAGGTCTCAAAAGAGGTTTTGACTCCATGCCGTGGTCGCAAACGCTCAAACAGGATGAAAGCCCTGTTCATAATAGCGATGCCATTGGGGATATAAGAACTTTATTCTGGTTGGGATACCAAATCTTAATAGCTTTTTTTTTTATTTCGAGTCCTTGAATCACTGCACTTTGCACACAGTGAGCACAACTTGCCTAAATTAGTTGCGTGCCATTGGCGTGAGAAGTCTTTAGCTCTATTCGATCCTTAGATGACTCATGTTGGTGTCCCACCTTTAAGGACGTATCATTAACTTGGTATAAAAAGAGACCGGCCCAAAAGGGCATCTATCGCTCGAAGGAGCCCAGACCATTGGACCATTAAGACTCAAGTCCATATAGTAAGAGTCTAGAAATTTTAATAAGATGGATATCTAAAACCCATGTTGAAATGCATGTCCACGGATGCAAATTCAACATGATTGGAGCAACATTAACTCAACCTCATGGAAACATGAATGAATGCCACATATGAAATCACAAACAATAACAAAATATGGGCATTTGCCATAAGTTAAAGTTATCATGACATTTTGGGGCATGTTATGATAATCATGAAGAATCTAACATTAACTTGAATAATAGAATTAGGAGAGAGAATATTGCATTCCCACATCCCATGATGATGACTTGGCAATGAAGCCAAAAATCCTAGGAAATGAGACTAGACCTCACATTTGTGGGAGAAATAAGGTTGGAAGGTTAAAAGTCTGTCTATGCCTTTATATGAGCATGCATCATATCATGCATACATGCATTCATGCATGGCATTATCACCTTTGTTTTGCAGCCATCATTGCCTCGGTTAGATGAGGTGGTCGTCTAAGAAGACAAGAAGAGCTAGTTGCTCAAATGGCTACATCAAACAACAATATTGAGATGGTTCAAATGCAGGCCGACATCACCGTACTCCATCAACAGATAGCCCAACTTGTAGAAGCTATGCAAAATAGGTTGAACCAGCCAAATCAACCATTGTCAGTTGCAAATGGTAGTGATGAAGGTGAGACCAGCCAGGGCAAAGATAGAGGGCAAGGCCCAACCATCGAAGACAAACCCGAATCAGTCTAACAATTGGCCAAGGACATGGAAAAGGTCTAATCTCTCTTGAAGAAAAAAGGGCTAAAAAGGATCGAAGACCTAGATGACATTTTGCTGATTGGAGATAATGACTGATTGCCAAAGTTTTGAATGCCATATTTGCCCAAATTCAATGAGGAGGGCAACCCAAAGACTCACTTGAGATAGTATGCTGCTATCATGGCTGCCACTCCTTTGATGAAGGAGTATATTTTGAAGTACTTCATGCTATCTTTAGAAGATTACGAGATAGTATGGTAACATGATGTTCCCAGAAGGGTTCAAGAAGATTGGGAGGAGTTATCCAAGCAGTTTGTGAAATACTATCATCGCAATACCCAACTGGAGGAAACCTTGAGGGATTTGGAGATGACTCGGTAAAAGTCCAATAAGACTTTTTTGGATTACTTGGTTTGTTAGAGGGCCAACGCTGCCAAGATGACCATGAGGCCCACGGAGAAGGACCATAACCATATTGCAATCAACAGGGCCCATGCTTTCATTGGAGATAGGCTTGCAGGCTTTTTCATCAAAACATTTGAAGACTTTATAATTCAGGCATCTAACAAAAGATTTGGGGGCTAGATAGAAAAGAAACAACAGTAGCTACCCTCAAAGAAGTCGGGGGTAGTACTATCGAGATGGTGGGTCTAGTACGAAGAATGTTGACATGAAAACAGTCTTCAATCACCTCTTAAGCTATGACGATTATCTCAGTCATTGTATTGAATCCACTATTGAATATACCTTGGGAGAAAAAGGATGGAGTACAAAAGAAAGACTTTTTAGAAGACAGGGCACTCAATAGAGGAAGTTTAGTTGTTTGGGTAGGCCACTATCAAAGAACTTTGCAAGGTTGAGAGCCGAAGAGGTTTTGCTGCCCTTGCCACCAATAAAGCTTCCAAATCCATTGCCAAGGAATTTGAGGCATCACAAGAAGTATGAGTTCCATCAAGTGTCTGGTCATAAGATCAATGATTATACCCATCTTCGTAAGAGATTCAAGACTTGATCGATAAGAGTCAAATTCTCTATCCTAAGTTAAAAGAGCCCTAGAAACAAGTTATCAACCAACTATAATCGAGTACCTCCTCCTTTAACCAATATTTTTAGTCGAGCTTGATTGAGGAAGAAGTAATGAACTCTTTTGAAGAAAAAGGAGGAACAAGTAGGGTTGAGAGAGCTAAGAGAAGAGAGAAGTCCAAGCTTAAGCAACAAGAAGAGTCTGCTAGAAAGGTGGCCATGAAAAAGAAGTCCAAGGTAAAAGGACTCAAGGAAAAAGATCTCAAGGAGATCATTGAGATGGTAGAAGAAGAGCCCATTCCTTTGGTAGCCTAGATTTTCACTATGAAAGGTAGATGGTCTAACATTGTAGTGAAAGGGGTTAAGCGAAGCTTAGAGCCTGATTTTGTGCGCCTTAGTGATAATGATGATGAAGATGAAGAGATGAAGAAAGATGAAGAAACATCTACCGAGAAAAAGCTAATGCCAACCATGAGAAGGAGAAGGAAAAACCACTAGAGAAAGAGAAGGCTATTGAGAAGGGCAAGGAAGTTGCCAAAGATGAGATCAAAGAAGAAAAAGACCAAGTGATTAAATAATTGAAGAAGAATTAGGTGGATGCCAGTATCTAGGACTTGTTAATCTCATCCCCAAAGCACAAAGAGGCCATGGCAAAGGCTTTGGCTGATGTGGAGATATCAATGGTTGCCACTCCTAATAAGATATTAACTGCCATGACTTGAAGAAGAGAACCCAAAGGGATAAGTAAGAAGGGTGTAATCACCTTCACCGATGATGACTTGCCTTTCAAAGGTAAGAACCACAACAAGCCATTGTTCATCACCGCAAAGATTAGAGGGAAAATTTCTCTTTGCATTGTGGTAGATGATGGGTCTACTACTAATATTATGTATATGAAGATATTGCACAAGTTTGGAGTACAATAAGACAATCTTGAGCCATGTGAGATAGTGATCAAGGCTTACGATGATTGGAAAAGGAATGCCATTATGATCTTTAAGGTATTAGTGAAGATTGGGCCAAAGGTAGTAGTGAGTGAGTTCATTGTGCTTGACATTCCTATCACCTTCGCTATTTTGTTGGGATGAGCACGGTTCTGTTCGCTTGGTAGAGTTCCTTCTACTTTACATCAAAAGATCCATTTCAATCTTGATGGAGAGATAGTGACTATCCATGCCACCTTAACCATTGCACCCATTGCCTTAAGTGTGAAGGTTAGAGAGATACCTTAGATGGGTGGCTTCCATGCAGTTATGATTGATGAAATCAGTCCTACAGTTGCTGTAATCATAAAGAAGCATCGGTACTTGTCAGGAACTGGGCTTAGGAAGAATAGAATTGGTTTGCCATCCCTTCAAAATTTCAAGGCCCAAAACCACTACAAGAGGGGTGGGCTATGTGTCCGATAACGATACAGATGTTGAGCCCAAGAAGAGGAAAACCATCAAGTATGTCGAGAGCCAAGATACGAAGTATGTTGGAGCTACTGAGCCATGGGTTTACAAGGGAATGGTGTAGCTCGATTTTCAAATTTTCAAAGACATACTCCAGGCTAAAATCATCAATAGGTATGACTTGGTTGAAGAGGTTAAGAAGATGAAGATCATGGAAGAGAAGCTTCTAGAGCCATCAATGGACTCGTCTATTGATCTCGCTACTTTCATTGAAAAAAGTATCAAGGATATTTGCTATGAAGATGTTTTTGCTCCTGACCTCTTTGAAGAAGAGGGCATTGTATTTGTTTCTAAGTTCAATGCAATGAAGAATAATTTTATTGTGTGATGTTTTTCCTAATGGAACTTTGCATGGTAATTTGCATTTCACTAGCGTATTTGAGATACACGCCATCAAACTCGTGACATTAATCTTGGTTGATGAACACTTAAATATGCATGTTTAATAAGAGTTTAGTTCATCATATTGCATTAATAGTGTCATTAAATTCCTCAACTTAAGCATATTTGTAGCATTTGCATCTTTGGAATTAATTTCTCTTAATTTTTTGGTTTTTGTTACAGGTTTCGGTAAAATGGGCATAACTTCTATTTATGATCAGAATGGTGCAATTTCTTATGTTTTTTGGAAAGCTGAATTTTATGTCCCCTACAAGATTGCAATTTTCCAGAATCATCAAATTCGGGCTCTTTAGTGACCAAAATTTTGGGCTTTTGAAAGTGAAACCCATCTAACAGTCTCGGCTCCCAGTCCTGAACCAGGCCCTCAGTAATTGTTTGGACCGTATCTTCTCAAAATCGTATCCAAATTGTGTTAAATCACTATGTTCCTAGAAAAGCTGAGAGAAATAATCTTACAACATTTTTATGAGACGTGTTCTATTAAAAATTTCACAACATTTCGATTGTGTCAAAAAATTTGATTGTGTCCCAAGTCGGTGCCCCTAATGATCCCAATTGTCAAAGATTTTTACAACTAATATTTGACAATTGTGCCCTTGTAATTTGACAAGTTTGCCCCTGGATGTATCTATAAATAGAGGTGCCTTGTGACCCATTAGGGCATCTTGGCCTTGGCTGGAACATTTTTGGCTTTGGCTAGGATCTTGTATTGTGTTTTGTGTGTTTATGTTATTAATGAATTTCCTTTTTCTTGCATTTTATTTTCTTTCTAATTATAATGTTCTTCTAATTTCTCTTTTGCTAAGGTGAAAGGGTGAAACCCTTGATATGAGAATAAGGATTCTCTAACCCTTAATATGTGCTTAATAATCTTAATCTTATAATGTTTTTTCAATATGATTTATATTTAATTTCTTAATCAATCTTGACACCACTCGTAAGGTGGAGGTCTTGATCCATTGTAGACAATTCCTTGGCACATCAAATTGCTTTTGGATTCCTTTCTAGATGATTGTATGGTTCTTCCTTTATCACAACGAATCTAGTTTAGGAACTTTGATTTTTTTTTTTGTTAGACATAATGGTGATTTGGCAACATTTTGGATTGCTTGAACCCATTTACAAGTAGTGGTATAAATATTGGTAATGAAACAAATATAATTCATATAACTAAAATGGGTTAATTATCCTTATTTTAAATATCAAGGGCGGATCCCCTAACCTTAGCCTTCATTGTTATTGTGTTAATTCCTCTTGTATTTTAATTATTCTATTGTTTATGAACTTTTTTTTTATTTACTATGGTAGGTTCTACCACCTTATGAAATTGTTCTTTA